>LPNX010381170.1:67978-111496 GCA_001517045.1 Pseudotsuga menziesii
TCCATATTCCTCATCGCTTGAGGTGTCTTCTTTGAATCATGAATTCTTGATCTTCAGTTTCTCCCACCTTATTTTCTCTTATTATGAGTCAAGATTCTTCTTGTGTGTGCTCTTCCCAGATTATGTTGAAAGTAATCACTTCCTTCTGGCACACATTACTTGAATGAATGAATCCCATGATCCTCGGAGGCCATTAGAGGTGGTTATCACAACTTCTACATTCTCCACTTCTTCTTCTACTGCTTCAAGATGTTCTTTGATTTGAGAGACCCTTGTAAAGTATGAATGTATGGTCTCTACATTCTTCACATTCTTCAACTGGTTTCTCGAAGTCATCTTTCGATTTATGTTCTTCCATTCATATTTCTTGGTCAAGGAATCAAAACATATCTTTAGGTATCTTTAAGGAAGATACTTGTGGTATAAGATGATCCTTTATTAAATTAGCAATGATCTTCTTGGCCTTGACCAAGTTATTCTTGTGTAAGCATTTATCCTCATCTCCCTTTGGAACTAGAACCTCTCTACTTATGTAGGTGTCCAATTCATTTCCTTCAATAACTAGTGATATCCTATACTTCCATGGTTGGAATTTGTTATCCTCATCAAGCTTGTTATCAAGATGGTGTGATTATTCATTTTGAAATGAGAGCCTCAACTGTAAATATCAAAAGATTAGATCTTACCGATTTGAGGTGTCCATCCTAGTTTCGGAGCTCGCTGATCTAGGGTTTGTCAAAGAAACCCTATTTTTAAAAATTTGAAATTTCAAAATTATGATTGGATATAAATATAGGCCTTTTCAAGGTGAGCTGTCCATTGTACTCCTTTTCTGAAAATAGTGGATGGAAGATCACGGAACAGGAATCCCTAGTTTACCAATTTATTCTGCACAAATGCCTGATAATTTTTCTAAGGTATCTCCAAAATTACTCCTCCTCTATGTCTAAAATTTTGTACTGCGGTAAAATCGTCTTTCCCCTTTCCAATTCCATAGTTTTGACCTGAATTGGTTTCACCAATTGGGACTTATGAGAGTTTTCCCAAGGTGACGTCTTTCAGGACTGTTCATCATAGCGAACCTGTACGGCCTTCCACATGTCTCTGTTTCATCATAAGGGCATGAAATGTTTACCAAATAAAATAAATTCCATACCCTATATGGAACTTCTTGCAAAATTTTATTTGGACCTTTGTATCCTAAGATATATCAGTTCTCCCTAGGTGTCTTGTTTAGGGATGAATCCTAGAAGAGGTTGGAACCCTGATTTGGAGGAAACATATCTCCTAGAATATAGATAATATGAGGATTAAAGTTTTACACAAGGTACATTAGGATTTTATATTCCTCCCGTGAAAACTTTGGCCCCTAAGACTTCTTCAATCCCGAGATATAGCGAATGTACCAAAACTACCCGTTTTAGTATTTTAGTGTTTTTCAGGCCCGGGATCAAAATACGATTTGAATTTCTCAGAGTTTTACCCAACCAAAAATCTTTAAATTAGTCTCTAAACTTTTATTTTTATGAGGATATAAATCCTATGCCGGGCTCACTCAAAAATTCCTCTTCTGTAAAAATCCCTAATTTCGCTCACCAAAAACGAAAAAATGCCCGGAATCAAATTATGCTTCAACCGAAAGATGCCCCCTTCAATGGAGAGTTAGCATAGCCTCCCTTTGCTGATGGATTATGGAGAGACACCCAAAAAGTAAGAATCCCTAGCTTCTTTAGCTACATAGTGTATTCTTCTCAGGTTAGCTCTGATACCATGTTATATTTCTATCATTTAAGCAATATGATCTTAGGATCTTATCTAAGAGAATAACATGCACAACAATAATCACAAGAGACAAGAGACACAGAGAATTTTCCTCAGGGAAACCATAAAGGAGAAAACCTCACAACTTCCTCAGAGATATAATGAGCACCAATGGCAGCAGTAAAAACCAAAGACAAAAAAGACAATCTCCAACAAATTTTCTCTCTCTCACTTGAGAGAGCTTCTCCTCTCTCACTCATGCACCCCAGTTGAGTGAGTGTGTGTTGTGTAGAAATGAGGAGAGCCTCACTTTTATTTATATTCTTTTGTTCACTTTATTTCCACTCCAACTAGTTGGCCTTACTTAACAATTACTTACGATGGCCGAATTCTCTAGGAGATTATAATAACCCTAGTGCCCCACAACTGTGGTTACTTTACCCTCCAATCAACAAGGAGGGTTAACCTTAACTCAATTATGGGGACTATTTCCCTGACTTACAATGGAGGTTTAACCTCATTGAATTTACATGAATTTATTATATTAATGACTCTCCCCATAGGAACATCGTGGTACAATGAAATACAAATGATTCTCTTGGCAGGAACATCAAGGTACAATATAAGATATACAAGTGAATACATTTCGAAGTTACAAATACATGAACAAACATAACACTTTATCTATCCTTATAACTAGTTTGTTTGGTGTTTAAGGTTAGGTTAGTTAGCGTTATAGAGTTGTTGGAAACCTCTTGAATTCATTCATATTTAAAAGTCCAAGAAAAAAATCTAGGATGCTAAATATTCATAAGAAATCCAACACATGTTCATGGTAGACCACCCTTCGATATTGCCTCAATAGATGGGCTTGACATTGTTGATGGTTGACCACCACTACTTGAAGAGAAAGGAGTAGAAACATGATTCACAGATATGAGTAGTGTGTTATAGGTGTATATGTGTCCATAAACATGATTGACAGATAGGGGTAGAGAGTGACAAGTGTATTAGTGTCCATAAACTTGATTTACTGACCAAGGTAGCAGGTGACAGGTATAAGCATCCATAAACAAGGAGTGGATGTTTTAATGGATGTCTCTAAATCTCATCACTTTTTATTTCGTCTATTTCTCATGGCTTTGATGTTTACAGAAACTCTGCAAACCATCTCATGGCTTTGATGCTTATATAAACTCTACAAACCATCTCATCTCATTTTTTTACTGCAACATACCCTCAATTTATCAGGGATTATCTAGTCATCTCCTCACTTTGAATTTGAATCTATAGAATCGATCATCGTTTCCATTATCTCGTTCTTAATAAAAGTTTTCATTTACCAATTGGAAATTGTTGCGTCCTATTATTGGATCCTATACTTTATTTCTTGGAGCAGCAAGAACAACAAACAGAAAGTACTTTAGTCATCGCTCTTATCAACGAGGCCATTTCCTTCATATTGGACCATGCAGAAATCATACCGCAACCTCTAATTGTGGCCTTTGATTCGGGTTTCTTTAAAATTTTGGAACTCGTGCTAGAATGCATACAGAAATTGATAGCACACAGTTACATCATGCGAGAGGTTGATACGACCATTGGCTCCAAGAGCAAGATTATATTTCATCTCGTGGAATCAGTCTACAAGTGCCACAATTTGGGGGATGAGAAAATTGAACTCATGGTGCTCAAAATATTACTTTCATGGGTTACATATATGCAATTAAGGATTCATGGATATTTCCTATTGTAGGTGTTGAGGACGTGTTATAATGTTTACATGGGAAGAAAAAACATGGTTAATTAGACAACTGCTAAGGCCTATCTTACACAAATGCTCGTAATAGTATTTCACCGCATGGGGCCAGATTCCTTGACCATCCCCTTGCATCGCATATTTCTAGTAGACCTCATGGAGACCACTGATAAATCCATTTTTGATGATAATAACACCCTGTTTGTACATAATTTTATTGCTAAAATAATGCAGGATATCGATGTGGTTTTGAATCCTTCTTTGTTGAAATCGATAAGGGGCCACGATGACGCATTTGATTCTACTATTGTTGTGGTGACTAATCCGACTAATCTACTTGATTCAATTGATAAGGATATGCTGTATCACTACTACATATGGCTCATTTTCCCACGAAATTTTGCCACGAAAAAGATAACATCACATTTTCCGTGGAAAAATAGTTTAATTTTTTGGAAAAATTCGAAAATGACCTCAAGGATCATCGCTTTAGCGACGTTATGAACCTTTCATTGATATAGCGGTGAGCTTTCCTTGGAATAGCGATGAAAAAATGGCATTCGTTGGAATAATGACGAAAACATGCCATTCATTGGAATAGTGATGAAAATAGTGCCATTCATCGGAATAGTGATGAAAAAAAGCCATTAAGGGAAGGATCTAACATAGTGTCTTTGTGGTTGAAATTGCCTTATCTTACTTTGGAATTCTAGCATGACGAGGCCTTTGGGGCCATAGGAAACCAAATTGGGAGATACATTATTTTGAATTAAAAATAAAAAAGTTTGGATGGGTTTTTGAATGGTAGGTCATTGGTAGACATGGACCTAGGAAATGGTCTCTTGAATGGACTTAACATTGACGGATGTGATCCATCATATAAAGAAGCACTAGACTATATAAATATCCCATTTAAGGGTGCAAAATGTAACAAGTATGAGCATTTAAAAATATTAAGGTGCATTTATTGTTTCATATTTCAATATTTAAAAATGTTACTAGCTCATATAATAAAAACCTAATCACTCTAATTAGTGACTTAAGATTTAATCAATAACTGTAATCAATATCCTTCCATAGATGGTGTGAAAGAGGCTAGAAACATCAACTCTTAGCATCACTTACCTAAATCTCTTCCTCCACATGATATAAACCTTGTTGTGCATATATGGATTTATTTGTGATGATTATTTCAATGAGCATGCAATCATGGTGACTATATGAAGAAGAGATCATAATCATAAACATCACTGTCCAAGAGGACCACCCTGTCATAGATAAACTTAAGGCCATAATAGCTATAATATCTTCCTCTTTAGTAAAATAGAACCATGAATATCAACATATTTATAAATGCATAAATAGGGCCTAGGATCTCATTAATTCAGGTGCTAGAATTATTAATTTATCATATCTTTGAATACTTACCTATTAGTCACTAGTGGCTTATTCTGTAACTCTCTTGTTGTTGCAAATGAGGTTCTTTGTCTTCGAGTGACCTCATGTACAATGACGTATATTTCCATTTATTGTATCCATTGACTCATCTAGTTGATGAGATCCACTTCACCCACATAAGGTTTTAAGTGAACATTGGATTGTAGAGGAAACCTGAATCAACAAACTGAGCTGAATTCATTGAAGGTCATATATCTGTATGCGACCATCTCTTTGTAAATTATTGTTGTGTATACATGTTCTAGTAGCTTTCATCTATTGTGTTGAGCATGCAACTACTTTTCTCTACTAGTGAATGTTTGGTTTGGTGTGGGCACCATATGTTAATCAATATATATTTCCCATAACATGTATTGTCACGCTTTACATATGAAAATATGTTGCATGTTTGAGTTGCGACACTACCTTCAAAAGAGTTAAAGAGTTGAATGTGTCAGTCCAAAATAAAGTGTGCTTACCATATTCATATTGACGTATCAAACAGTCTCCAATAGTCCAAAAGTTAAACTATTTTATATTTTATTTAAATGACATACACAAATTCCCATGCTTAATATTTTTTATAAATAAATTTGTACATTTTTGTTTTTTAACTTGTAACTAGCCTTTTGTACTAGTCAAAACTAAGTTGAATTTGAAAATTACTTGAGTGCATTTGAGTGCATTCTCAACTGAGATTGACACCCTTCATTTTCTAAGTTGGACTGTTTATTGATTGTATGTACAAGGGTGGATTTGCATGAAGGTATTCATAGTCTAAGTGAGTCTTCACCTTCATTTTATCAATGGAAATATTAAATGAATTAGTACATTTAATGAACACTCTACTTCTTTCCTCTATCGACAACACCATGATGGTCGACAATACTACCTTGACTCGCGTTCAAGATTATGTGTAATATTGAAAATACACATTTTATTTTATATAGATTGAGTCACAACTGATATGAGAAGAAATACATTTTTAATTTTTTCCTCTTCATATTTTAAATCCTTTCTATGATCTCATTCAATAACGTTAACAATCAAATTAACACACTTGAGTAGTGAAGGTCGAATGCACATTTTACCATTCTTTTACAACATCATGAAGACATAACTCAAGTACAAATAAGAGACATGATCTCTTTTAAATATGACCACGACCTCCACAATGGAAGATGTGAGTGATGACATAGGTAGACATGAGAGGGAAAGTCCAAAATTGAATTCCACTTAAAGGAAAAGAGCTAGTATCCACAAACATGGAGTGGAAATAAATGCATGGCATATGCATTAATTGTGCCTAAAATTATGGAAAAAAACATTCAAATTCCTAAAAAATCTATAGAAAGTGGGTTTTTAATGAAACAAATATTTTTTTTTGGGGGGGGAGTTATTATCTCACATTGAATTTTGATTCCTAAATTCCGAGTTCCCAATGCTATAAAAGGAGGAACTTGTGGCAACGTTAATGGAAAAAAATATAAGAGAAAAGTTATAATGAAAGATTGAAGGTGAGAATTCTTCTACTTCAAAATATTTTGGAAATCAATAGCATGGATTGTAGAGGAGTAGATCAAAGCAAAGGACAAGGATGGTATATTCTATAAGACTAGGTTGTAGGTATCATTCTCTTTTGAATTTATATGAAGTAATTTAGTTTTCGCACCATTTTTGAATTTAAAATTTTCCCTTCAAGTTATTTTAAATTCAAAATTGGACGTAGTTAGTTTCAAGACTTTTTTCAAGTTATTGTTAGTATAAGTAGAGGTAAGGATGCACATAATGAGGCCATTTTATAATAACATAAGCAAATCAATTCTCCTAGTACATAATTCAAATAAATTTGAGATGAATTAATGTAGACATAGGTTTTGCTTATTCCCAATCGCATCATCTGACCATAGGAAGACATAAGCCGCAATAAGCACATAACCATTCTTGGATACGACAATGAAGTGACAGTTCACATTCATGATTTTTCCAAGCTTATCCAAATTCATAGTGTTAGATACTCAAATGAGAGTTCATCTTCATCCACATCTATTCATAGTTTGACATGCCAATTTTTATAGAATATTTTTCCATAGTTTATCCCAAAATATTATGATAGTTGGCCTTATCCATTTTTCTAGTTGCAAGCATCCTTTTTTCCCTTGTCTTGGTATGCAAAATGATATATCTGGAGAAATCCCTTTCTAAGAAACCTTATTTTACCCAATCATAAACCAATGAAATTATTTTACCCTTAATTTGTAGGTTCAAAAACATGACATTTATGTCAATATAGTATGCCTCCAACCCAAACGATATAGGAGACTTCCAATCGAAATAAAGAAACAATATATACATCTATGGCCATATAGTTTTCTCAACATGGTCCTTAATTAACTTATAGTTGTACATAATCTATTTGCATCTTGTAAAATAGATAATTGGCATTCCACTAACCTTATCTTAAACTCTTTCATTTACTCTTTTCCTCTTGAGTTGTTATTCATTTTTTATTTGAAATGTTCTTTTATTTTAGGGGAATCGTCCATTTTATCAATAATTATTCTCTTTTGCATAAAGAAATTTCTATTTTTATTAAATCATTTAAGTTTAGTGTGAATAATATATATCACAACAATATATAGGGTTTGGGTTTAGTAAATCATCGTTGTGTCCATCATCATCAGCATCATCATCATCAGCATCATCCTCATCAGCATCATCATCCTCATCGTCATCATCATGATTACCATCATCATAATAATCATGATTATGATCATGATTATTGACATCATCATCATCTCTAATGTCCCAAAAAAAATCGAAAAAAAAATATATAGGCTAGTAAAAACTACCTAGACAAAACATTATTGACTTGCAGAACGATATCGTACACTTCATGTTGGCATTGTTTACTCGTAAGTTGTTCTTACATTCTCTCATTTAATTTCAGTCATTATTATTAATGTATTTTACTTACGATGTCGTATTGTTGTTTACTTCTTAGTCTCATGTTTATACATCTATCGCGTAGGTTTCATTACTTGATTTAAATTCTTCGTCCTTTTTGCATAGTCTTACTTGTTATTTATAAAGTCCTAACTTAACTTTTTTTGTGGAAACAAAGTGGGTAGAGTGGCGGGACTCATTCTCCCATGAAAATCTGAGAGGTAAAGGTGTTTACTTGTTTCCAGGCTTAGTTCTTTGAACTAAGGAACCTATTTATTTCATATGTAGATCATTCCTTGCGAAAGAGGCTTATTTAAAGAGCACTGAAACTTTGACCCTAAAACACCTACTGCTTGTTGCTACGGTTCCTCACTGACTCAGAATTATAACGTGGTGAGTGTTGTTGTCGTCAATTTCGCTATCAGATCTAAATTTCCTATGTACTACTTATACTTCAATTATGGTTTAAATTTCGTCGTTTACATCTTAGTATATTTTACATTCTATGTTTATTTTATTAACGATATTAACAGGTCCTATGTTTTCTATTGCAGGTTTATGATCTTGGCTTAAAAACCAGACCTTTTGATATTTATACATTTTTTAATTACTAACATGGCATATTTTATATGCCATGTTTACTAAGCATTAAGCTTAGGGAAGCACATTGTATTAAGGCTTCAACCCTATGGTTTATATGTTATCTATATACTTTATTCCTTATGGCTTTAACTTTGGACTAGCGCATACTATACATGGACTATGCACTAAACATAACCTTGCTATATAATAAACCTTGTAATATGTTATGGGGTGGAAAACATACCATATGGTTGAACTATATACGTTGGGGTTTAACGATTTGCATGGTAGTGGAGACTATCATTTGGAAATGATATCAAACTATGGAAAAGTGGGTTTTTTGGTATGATATTGGAAAGGAGATGGTGCCATTAATGCACCTTGGTTTTTGTGGCAGCCCAAACCTAAGGCTTGGCTCACGTTGGACTTGTGTTTTCATTTTGTCATTTGGGTTTTGGTCTTGGCTCTACTCAAGGAAAATGGAGGAGATCTCTATAATTCAAGGTATGTTTCATTCTGAGTTTTTATGTCTGCAATTCGTTTCTTGCATGGCTCTCATCATTTCCATACTTCTCACTTCTAGTTTCACTTGGTGTTTGCACGTGCTGAAGTATAGTGAAGAGAAGTGTGGCTCAAGCTCTGTCGATGGCTTGACTGTGGAGCCAAGGGGCAAGGTAAACCTTGCCAATAAGCCTATGCTTGTTACACGGGGCTTCAATTAGTAAACATCTCATATAGAATGTGCGATCATGGGATATTAAATAATACCCTTAATTTCCAGAGATATTGACCCAAACTCTTTTTTTTGAAACCCCCTCCCTATACTTAAAACCTCCTCCCCACCCCTTTTTATACCTCAATCCTTATAAACCACCCTACCCACCCCCACCTTAAGCCCCTCATCCCCCCAATACCTGTAATATATTGGTTCAATTTTTAATAATTTTAAAGCCCACAATATGAACAAACGTGATAGGATATTGGTCAACAAGTGAAGCCCCCATGGCTTGTTGTCTATCATCCTGTCTGTGTTTTGTTTGGGGCTTCTCTGTGGGGTTTTGAATTATCCTTCAGGCTTGTGATGAACATACTTGGATTTTATAAGTTTTGAGGCGTTTAAGCCATGAAGAGAATATTAAATCCCTTCGGCTCTGTGTATAAGTTTATGTAAAATCCAATCTTTGCGTTGGGGTTTTTAATCCTAGGAAGCACCATTGCTTACAATGGTGCCAAGCCCATGACGAGACAGTATAAGCTTCGTTTTTGGTCTTTAATGGAGACTCTGCAAATAAGAATCTTTGGAAAATAATGGGAATATAGATATATATATGTTGTTTTATATATTTACAATGCTTATTACGATTGTTGTGGTTGTTGATGAATTTATACTGCACTATTTGTTTGTTACAGTGGGTTTGGAAGTGGCATTTCGCCTTAGTTGATGGTCTGTGTAGAATGATTTTAATTGGATATTTATTGTAATACTTGATAGCGTGGGTAAAGGCCATGCCGTAGGTGGCATGATCCTTTCCCTTAGTGACATTAGAGGAATTTTGGGGTCTAAAATGGGCCTCCTAAGGAAAATAATAAAATAATAGTTAAAATAATAAAATAATATTGATTAATTTTGGAGGCAGAAAGAAAAAAACTACTTTTTGTGTTCGTATTTTCGACATATATCCCTGTGCTTTTACTCAAATTTCGATCGGGAGAGCTTGTTGGATGCGGAATTTGATTCCACATCCAACGAGTACCCACACTGCATACTTTTGATGGACCCCACTACCCCCAAAACAAGAAATACCTGAAAAAAATGTGATGATGATGTCATCATCACGTTTTTTTCAAGTATTTCTTGTTTTTGGGGTAGCGGGGTCCGTCAAAAGTATGCAGTGTGGGTACTCGTTGGATGTGGAATCAAATTCCGCATCCAATGAGCTCTCTCGATCAAAATTTGAGTAAAAACACAATGAGATATGTCGAAAATACGAACAAAAAAAGTAGTTTTTTTTAATGACAAATATGTCAATTCAACCATTATGGTTGACTTATTTTATTGAAATTCTATTGGTTCTTGAATTCCAACTCACAAAAACTTATTTTGGCACATTTTCTTATAAGGCCCATTTTAGACCCCAAATTTCCTCTAATGTAGCTCCAAATGGATTTCATTACTTTTTATACTTCGTTGATTAGTGTGTGCTCATTTTTAGTTTATATCCATATTATGTATTTTATTTTAATAGCTTGTGGGTTCATTTAATTTGGCTGAGGCCGTGACCCTGTGCGCGGAGGAATATCTTAAGTCTTACAACTTAGCTGTGGTGTAATGGTTTTTTATTGTAATATTATGAGTTTATTAATGAAGCTCGCATATGTTGTATGTATAGCGTGGCCTTAGTAAACAAGACCCACAGGGTTTGAATCTTGTTCGTGGGTAATGTATGAGTTTTATTTATAATTTATAGATGAGATTTGGGCTTCTATGCCCATAGGATTCGATTCATGTTCCCATTGTAATTACTATGGTTTGTAATACAATTTTGATATGTTTAATGCATGAATCGATTCCTGTGTATGATATAGTGTTTAATTTGTTATATGGAATGCCTGTTGAGTTATGTATTTGGTTAATGTTAAGCATATATGATATGGTTGTTTGATTTAGGCCTGCAACTTGGGTTTGAATACCCACAGGGGTCAAAATCATGACCTCGATTTATAATTGCAGAGTTCTTCATAATTTGTTTTTAAATGTTTTACTTGGTGTAATTATAAGCAATAGTTGTGAGGGTCCTTTAAAATATTTATGCATGTGATTATGATAAGGTTTAGTTAGAACTGTGGGTTTTATATATGTGAACAAATATTCGATCTTGGACCAAATGGATAGTCATAATGCTTACTATGTTTTTTTATTTATGATGATGTATTTTTCAATGGAATGTTTTACTATTTAGCAGGTATTTAGTGTGCAAACCTTGAAAGGCCTTTTAATAATTTAGTTATCTTAGATCTTAATGTAGAATACTTATAGATAGTATTTGATTCGTTTATGTTTGATGTCTATATATGTTTATATATATACATAATAGTTCAGTTTGTAGATAGCACCTTAGGTTATATATATTGTAAGTTTATACATAAATGTATTTAGAACCTACTTCTAATATTAATCTATTTAAGTATATAGCATGTCTCTACTGACAAATGAATATGTCAATAGAGTATATAAATACTAAGTGAACAATAATAGCACGTTTGAAATAACCTATTTTGTACATAACCCAGTTTTATCAATAATACTACTGCAGAAATTAAACTAGGGTGTAGAACCCTTAATGGACATTAGTAAATAAATTGAACTTGCAGAAATAAACCAATAAATAAACCCTGGATAACCTGGTATAGGAAATCACTTACAACCTAGGGTTAGTACTTTAAGATGAAAACCCTAGAAGTTTTAAACAAAGAAACATATACATTGGGTTAGTAAATGAAAAGCAATCATTTACCTAACATAGCTAGCATTTATTCTAGGAATGTACAAGAGACAGTCTAGGCTTCATACCTGTAAATTGAAGCTTTGTTAATGTCTCAACCTTCACACTCAAATAACCAACATTAACCATTCAAGACATATCTGACCTCTATTTTTGATGACCAAATCACTTGGGAACTACCATGTTCCTCCCAACCATGATCCAGAATCGTTCTTGGCTTAAATCTAGATCCCCTCAAGATGGAATCCAACATGCAAGTAGATTAGAGCTCCTAAGGTAGGGTTTCCTATCTGGTATATCAGTTCTGGATCAATTCTCCTTTTTCCTTCTAGGGAAATGTTCTCCAAGAATATCTTAAGAGAAAAACAGGCAGAAAATGAATCCTCTAATGATAGATCAGAACCCCAATCCTTTCCTTGGCTTGAGTCTTTATAGACAGACTTTTCAGTCAAAGGGATAGTTAAATCAAGAAACCTTGGTTTCTTGATTTAACCCTTTCAATTATTTTGGGTAATTATTAATATTTTAACTTATAACTTTCTACTAGTTCCTAATTAGACTTTTTAGGATTTGGACTATTTATTATCTTTTCATAATAAATAATAATTAGATGGATATTTTCTTTCTCTTTCATCATTAATATTATAATTATATTTGACTCTTTATACATACCATGTATAAAGTACATAATAATATATCACTTGTTAACATTTATCTTTGGGCATCATATACCATGATCCCTAGTCTTAATGACACTTCTTCATTAAGGTCAAGTAGGTAGATGGTTTAGGTCTACTAGGCTAGGCAACTCTAAACATCTTTGCATGTTGGATTTCCTTCATATAACGTGGTAGCTCTTCAGTACTTGATGATAATACAAAAATTTGAAATTTCATTTAATCACTTATAAATAAGTATGATGGTATCAATATTTTTCCTTGAGTTGTTTTCACTTGGAAGTTATTAAATTCTTTTCAGTAACCCCTAGCGCTTACTAGATCCCATACTCAACACTTTAACAGGGATTTACAATTCAATGCAATTCCAGAGCTCCTTGCTCAACACTAATTCTAGGATGTACTTGTATGATACACCTAGGGATACAATGGCAAAGGATCCGATGCTCCAGAGCTTATGCTCAACATCAACATGGAAGGATCTAGGGCTTATGTCCAACATTTACAATTATCTTCTCATGTTTCCTAGAGCTTTTCACTCAACACAAAGGTAAGCACTCGTGTTCTCCAAAGCTTCTTGTTCAACACAAATCATCAATCACTCAAGTGCTCCAAAGCTCCTCACTCAACACAAATCATCAATCACTCAAGTTCTCCAGATCTCCTCGCTCAACACAAATCATTAATCACTGAAATTCTCTAGAGATTCCCTCTCAACACAAATCATCAATCACTTAAGTGCTCCAAAGCTTCCCACTCAACACAAAACATATCATCAATGATGTGCTGCAGGGTCCATGCCCAACATTAAAAATCATACATATATATCATCAAGATTGGCTTATGCCCAATATATAAAACAATCATCATGTTCATATGTAGTGGGGTATTCAACCCAATATAAAATACAACATCAAGATAATCAACATAATCAATAGGCACATGCCTATAAGTGTTAGGTTAAAATTTGGGATATACATCATCATCATCATGATCACCATCATAATCATCATCGCCATCATCGTCATCATCATCTTCATCATCATCATCATCATCCTCATCATCCTCCTCCTCATCATCATCATCATCATTGAGATCATCATGGTGATTCTAAATCAATGACATTTTATATTAATGTGAATCAATGCATTGTTAAAAATTCCCGTTATGTACAAATCCTTGAAATGCAATTCCATTCACTACACCTCTTTCAGTTGGAATAAATATGAAAACATGCCATTAAGGGAAGGATATAACATAGTTTCATTTTGGTTGAAATCGCCTGATCTTACTTTGGAATTCTAGCATTACGAGGTCTTTGGGGCCCTAGGAGACCAAATTGGGAGATACATTATTGTGAATAAAAAATAAAAAAGTTTGAATGGGTCTTTGAATGGTAGGTCATTGGTAGGCATGGACCTAGGAAATGGTCTCTTGAAAGGACTTGACATTGAGGTATGTGATCCATCATATAAAGAAGCACTAAATTATATAATTATCCTATTCAAGGGTTGAAAATGTAACAGGTATGAGCATTTAAAAATATTAAGGTGCATTTATTGTTTCATATTTCAATATTTAAAAAAGTTACTCATATAATAAGGACCTAATTACTCTAATTATTGACTTAAGATTTAATCAATAACTATAATCAATATCCTTCCATATATGGTGTAGAAGAGGTAGCTAGAAACATCGACTCCCAACATCACTTTCCTAAATCTCTTCCTCCCCATGATATAAAGCTTGTTGTGCATATATGGATTTATTTGTGATGGGTATTTCAATGGGCATGCAATCATTGTGACTATATGAATAAGCGATCATAATCATAAACATCACTATCCAAGAGGACCATCTTGTCATAAATAAACTCAAGGCCATAATAGCTATAATATCTTCCTCTTTAGTAAAAGAGAACCGTGAAGATCAACATGTTGATAAATGCATAAATAGGGCCTAGGGTCCCATTAATGAAACCAAAGACCAGAATAATTACAAAAATCATTCATATACTTCCTGTATATGTTAGACATTTGGGTCTCATAGTCTATTCATTGCCTAATAGCCAATAAAGGTTATTTTGTATATCGAGGCACACTTGTAGTGCATGTATTTTCACACTAAAGGCTAATTACACACATATCTTCAACATGGTAGCGTCACACTTAATTTTATGTGTGATAGAACCAATAAATCTATAATCATTGATGTCATAATTATAACCTCCAACTATCATTGATGGAACGTGTTAAATTTATTTCCATAAGTAGCATTTTCCTTATCTTAGGTGCATGATTATGTCTTTCCCACTAGGGGACTAATATTTAGGTTGATTTCCTTATATTTTCATGTTTTTTCCCCTCCCCTTTCCTATTTATGGTCCTTTATCTATGTGTTTTACTTGGATGTACGATTTGTGGACTTGAGAACAATTTTAGGGTCAATGAACCACATATTTGCTAGAAATTATATGATAAATTCATATTTAATCTTGATCATCAACATCATCATCAATATCATCGTTGCCATAACCACCATCATCATCATATTCATCATCATCTTCATCATCATCATCATCATCCTCGTCGTCGTCATCTTCATCATCATCATCATCATCATCATCTTGTTGCAGCTGCAACCTTTTTCCCAAATTTTTAAAATTTTGGACCCTCCTTTTGATTTTATTTTTCCTAGGATTGTTTGGATTCCTGAACTTTGTTTTTCCTCTGCTACAGATTTGGATTTTTGAGGTTGAATTGAGGTCAATTGTTTTCCTTCATTTCAGAAGTTGACTGATCTAAAACTGCCTTTTTGTCTAGCTAATGCTTTTGATCGTGGTGTTTGTTTCTCAGCACTTAACATATCTTTGATTGTTTGATGATTTTTCTTATCGCCATCGGAATTTTGTTGATATATGAATCGGGGCATTAGTTCTCTATGCAGCCGTAGTTTCGAAAGGTAAACAATGAATGTCCCGATGCACAGTACTATTTTTCGCCGATGCGCTTTTTATCTCCTTTGTTTTATTTTTCAAAACTTTTATTTTTTTTACTGTTGGTGTTTTTGTTTTATCATGGTCGGAGCATTAGTATTCTATATCGCCACCGTTTCGGAGTGAAAATAGAGAAGGTTTTGACGGATAGTTCTTATTCTCACTGATTCCATGGTTTTATTGCTCAAACCATTTTCTTTTCGATGATTTTTTTTCGCTATCGGAATGTTTTCGACAAGCAGTCAGATTTTTAGTCTTCTACGACGCCATTATTTTGAAGGCCTTATTGTTTGTCTTGCCGACACTATAAAGTTTTTTGTGTCTCAAGGTTCTGATGATTTAGTTTTCAGTTGTTCTGATTACTGACAGTTTTTATTTGACCGTAGAACCCTTAGTCTGTGTGTCTTCTGCCGTTGTGGCTGCTTAGTGAACTAACCGTCCGACATATAGTCCTTCCTCTCACCGATGTCGAGGTGTTTATTGAATAGTGGTTCTAATTTCTGATACAGTGAAATTTAGTGCTTTATATCACCGACACTGCGAAGATGCTTAGTTTTAAAGTCATCGATCCGTAGTCCTTACAGCCTCCGATCACCAAAGATTTCAATTGGTCGCGGAACCCATAGTTTTTCTGCTACTTGCCGTTGCGGTTTTCTTGTAAACTATCCTACCAATGCATTATGTGGTTCCATATGTCGATAGTGTTTTCCTACCGATAAGGTTTTCCCACCAATTTGGTGTGATTTTACCCTATTTCATGGGTGATGGAGGTCTTTGTTTTTTTTATCAATTTGGGGATTTCGTGATGATAACACAGTACAGGGTCTCAAATTTGATGATTAGTCTTATTGAAAAGTTAGATGATCTTAAATGCAGTCCGGATTAATGATGATTTTTTATATTAGGGTTGTGTTTTGAACTGCAGAAAGACTTAGAGTATTTTCAAACCCAGCTTATAGGATTTTGTTTGCCTTATCATGCTTTACTTTCATGCATTAATACTATGTATACTTTATCGTACAGATTGCATATGGAGGAGGTAAATAGACAGATATAGTTTTTTTTATGTTTCGGACAGGATGATTGCTGCTGCAAAGAATACATATCTAAAAGACAAAGTAGAATAGAGTTGGCTGAAGAATGGGACAGGAGAAAGAAAAAGGAAGAAGAAGCGATGAATAAAAGAGAAGAAGAAAGTGAGGGTCTAAGATCAATAGGATCTAAAAAAACGATGGATTATTGAGCAGAATCGATAGCGGCAAAGGCCCGGGAGTGGGAAAAATTCATCAATGACCAAGCAGAACCCTCTTCATGACATGTTCTATTATTATTTTTTAAATGTAATATATTCTATAAAGTTAGGAGCACTCACTAGGAGACAAATTTTTGGGATCGAAACATTAGAGAATCCCAAAAGTCATCTGGGGGCATCCCAAAGGTTTTGTTTTTTTTGGGTATAAGTATAGGAAAGTTAGATGTAGAAGAGAATTTTTCCTATATATATTTGTGAGAAGTATGTTTAAGAAGAACTATTTCCTTTTGCAATAAAGAACTACAAGTTTCATGCTGGAGAAAGCTTGGTGGAATGTTTCAAATGCTATGCTATGGATCAGTTGAATGTGAACTATTTCATTTTTTGCTTATGTCCATTAACTGTGAGATCATTCTAACTCATTGAATCTATGTTCATGTTATGAATGCACTCTACTTTATTCTGTGAAATTTCCACTGTGAGTAATGAAGGTTTTCATAAACAATAAGCTATATTTTTGTTCATATATCTATTAATGTTCATGTGTTCTGAAATAAGTAACAACAATTTGTGATTTTTCTTAATGCATGCGCATAAATACATTACTCATTGATAACTGATAATTTTTCTTCCTAGGAATAGGTTAGATAGTTAGTTTTAGTTTCTTGCTGTGTATGATTTAGATGCGAGAGAGTTAAGACAAGAGGTAAGAACCTTCACATCACATTGTGACGCTCCTCGTTATCTCTATCAATCTACATTTTTATATAGGAACTTGCACATCATACTTAAATTCAAAAAACTAAAAATACACATGGTGGATCAGGCCGTAACTGGTAAAACCTTTATTTTGTTACTTGACCTATGGTAGCCAGACCGTAAACTGGACGGCAAACAATAACGGGCTAGTTGGGAACGTTTATTGGGTAGAATCCCTAACTGTTGTTACTTGTGATTTTCCAGGCCTCAACAGTTTTTGGAACTATAAGGAGGGCCACTAGTGCATGGCTGGCTGAGGAAACTCATTTCCTTGAAATTATTCCACCAGCGATAGTTCTAAAAGCAGTTTCTTTCACAATCCAACTCTTGAAGAGAAGGGTAAAGAGCATATGTATTATGTAGATAATGAAGTAGTTGATTATCTGAGAATATTTACTAGGGCATATACGAAGAAGATCGAAGGATTACCAATTATTCTTGTCTTACCCAGAAGAGAATATTGAAAGAAATATCGCCCTCGGTTAGAAGATTTAGTGTTGGTAGAATACCTTGAAGAATTGGTAGAAGAAATCCCTACAGGAAGTTGATCATCCTTTGAATCAGTTGGTCCCAGATACACCTTATTGTTCACCTGTCCATACCTCTATTTAGTCACCACCTCATTCTCCACTCAAAATCATGGCTCATGTAAATGCAAACCAACCAAATCCACCACCTGCTTGGAAGGCTAGGTCACCTTTAAACCTGGCACCTCCTTTGCATGATTTGCCTCAATATTTTGAGAAAATGTTTCCTAAGTTTGACCCAAGTGAAAAAAATTTGGTAGATGATCATTGGCAAAGTTTTTACTTAGCTATAGAAGGAATACGGGCTGGAGAACATGAAGATGTAGTCTACAGATTGTTTTCACACACCCTGAAAGGAGCAGCAGCCTCATGGTATTTTTCTCTTCCCGTAAATTCAATCACAGACTGGGACACATTTGAGAGAATATTTAGAAGTAAATATGCAGTCCAGAAAACTCATGCAGCGTTAATGAAAGGGTTATGCACTTTAAAGAAAGAAAGAAATGAAAAAGTGCATAATTTCACTCAAACGTTTGCTGCATATCTAAAAAAAATTATGCAACTTATAAACCATCTGATGAAAGTCTTATTGAATACTATATTTCAGCTCTAGGGCCTGAATTGGCCATGTTTGCCAAGATGTCAGTCAAACCTACATTATCAGAAACTTATGAAGAAGGTGAGAGGGTAGAGGCTGAGAAGGAGAGCATAGAATATTATCCTGTAGAGTCGGAAGAAAAAAACATTTGGTAAGAAATATTTATTACTGACTAATCCTAAGGATGAGAGGTCACAGGATTTTGAAGGGATGGTGAAGATGATGCAGAAGCTATCCAACACAATAATAGATTTGGAAAAAGAAAAGGAAGCTGATAAATCATATAAGCCTTACTATAAAAGGAGGGAGGACAACACTCAATCTAAACCACCTCCACATAGTTTTGCATCAATGAATTTAACTGAGGTAGGTATGGATAATTTTTTCAATTTTCATCGGCAACCTCATTCTGAGAAGAATTTCCCTCAATGGATAAATTCTATGACATTGGTAATGAATCAGTTATTGGACTCCAAATTAAAAGAAACTGAAGAGGAGGAAGAAATGGACAATCAATCCATAGAAAAGCATGAGGAGGATACTCTAGTTTTGTGGGACCATGTCTCATTGTTTGACATAGAAGAGGAAGGTTCTGTGAAACAAGAAGAAACATCAGAAACCAATGTGACAACCAGAAGTCAGAGGTTGTTAAAAGAAGACAATTCCATACTTTTGAATATTAAGAAACTTCAAAAAAATATGAAGAAGGTACAGAAGAACACTACAACTGATAAAATACCTGAATTTACCATTACAAGTCAAGATCCTAAGAGAATTAACATGCCTGTTAAGCCTGTTCAAGACCAAGTTGATAATGTCAAGAAGAATCTCAAAACACCTGAGATGGGGTATGATATTGTGGAAGATATTAAAAAGGCTAAGGCAAATATCTCATTATTTGAAAAGTGTAATGTACCTCAGCAGAAAGAAAAATTGTTAAAATCACTTGAAGTACCAGAAGAAAAGCTTCCCACTAACAACCAACCTGCAGAAGAAATTGGCGAAGCAAGTGTGGGAGGTAAGTCTAAGTTTAGAACCCCACCATTTCTCTTAACTTTTGATATTTTGAACTATAATGTGCACAACTTTCTAGTAGACTCAGGGGCATAAATCAATGTTATGCCACTTTCAGTATGCAAGAAGATCAATGGACAACCTAAACCATCTACCTGGCAGGTTATTTAGTTAGACAGGACAGCTGTGAAAGTAATTGGGGAAATGGAAAATGTTTTGATTCACTTATATTCAAATGAAAAGGTATGTCAGTACATTGATATTGTAGTAGCATACATACCTGATGCTTATGGACTTGTTTTGAGTTGAAATTGGTTAGCAAGGCTGGATGGATATTTTGCATCAGATTGGTCGCATCTGTGGTTGCCTCATAAGGGAAGTCCCAATCAGATAAAAATATTAAGAGAACCTCAAATGAATCACAATGTTACTCAATTGGAGGAAAAAAATGAACCAGTAAATTCTGTGTTGGGAAATTACTTCATCGAACTAGAACCGAGAAATTACCAAGCGGAAGAAGCCAGTGGTACACCAGACACCCAGCCCGATCTCCTTCGATTTTTATGGGCTAATGAGATTGATTGTAAAATAGTGGACTTAGTTTCAGATGTAGCTTGTAGTGTAAATACAGTAGAAGTAGATAGCTTTTGGACACTTTTTTTTTATGGATCTAAAACATTGGAAGGATCGGGAGTTGGCTGTGTCTTGGTTGATCCAAAGAAAAATAAACATTTTCTTTCATGTAGATTAGAGTTCGAGTGTACCAATAATACAGCCGAATATGAAGCACTAGTTCAGAGACTAAGAAAATCAATCATAACTAAAAGTAAAAAATTTGAAAGTGTATGGGGATTCTGAAATATTTGTAAAGCAAATTTGAAATCAGATACATTGCATTTCACCTCATTTAAAATCCTACCAGAATGAAGTGCGGGATTTGATGACAATTTTTTATGCATTTAATATTGTATACATTCATAGACTAAAGAATGCAATAGCTGACTTGTTAGCTTCCTCAGCTGTAAGGATTGTACCTTCAAATAATAGATGTTCTATTGAATTACTTTTCAGGCCTTCGGTTCCAGACATGATCACCAATATACGAGTTTTTGATGATGATCAACAAATTTTTGATTGTTTGATGAATGATGATACTTTCAAAGGAGCAATCATCGATGATGAAGAACACTAAGCTGAATTCAAACTCGAAAAATTTACTCCTAAAGGATTCAGGACCTTAGAATGAATGTTTGATCTAGAAAACAAATTCAGAAGGCCAGCAAATGTCAAGACTCATAGCTCGTCCTTACAATTTGAGCTGATAAATTTGGGAACTGAAGTTGAACCCAGATATGTAAATTTGGGAAAGTGTTGTTCTACGGGAAATTTTATACCCAATTTATTATATATATTTCACATTTGGATTCACACTAGAGCATTCCTTACAGTCCTTTAAGAGGGGTAAATATCTAATATCTAGCAAACCTACGCCTTAAGATTTGGGAATGATTTGCCATTTTTTCCATATAACAAGTCTAAATTAATAATTATTCAATTATGATATACTATGTATACTATATATTCATAAGCAAATCTCAAATATTTGGAACACATGGGAAGATCCCTTCAGGTGAAGTGTTTGAACATTGCTCTAATACCATTTGTGACGACCATCCAAGGGGTCTGAAAAATACAACTAAGGTCATGCATATTTTCGAGTAAACGGATCAAATATAAGAAAAGTTAAACATATAATGATGTTTCCTTGAATTCAAAATTATAATATCCCATAGAACACTAATTTAAATTTCATCATTGCACATGCATAAACCTTGATGCTACAACTAGTTTTAATAATTATAATTTATCAAATAAAAATAATGCTAACAATAGTAGAATACCTTTCGATATTACTAGCCGTTTCATTTTGAGGATGAAGCCAAAGGTTGTTTGTCATAACTTCACTATAGTTGTTGTCATCGGATTTCCAATCATGTCAGATCCAATAGTTTCCTCCCTACCATACCCTGGCGGGTAATCTCCTTCCACTGGGACCCCCAAGATCAAAAACACTATGCATACCTTGATGGAAATGGAAGTATGACGTAGGTATGTTGTTATGAGGCTCCCAACCTCACTCATGTTGTATTGAACCACACTCTTCCATAGTCACCTCACATCCATCAAATTGGTTCGGGATCAAAACTATGGTAGGATAGAATAAGAAGAACATGAATATCCCCCATTCTTCCTTTCCTTAGATTTTATTAACCTTTTTGTTAATTCTCATGCATCCCATGCACCACTTTTAGTTAACTCTTCAGTTTACTTACTTACTTAATTAATTTTATTTACCCACCCATTTTTTAGTTATCATTAGTTCTATGTTTCGTTTCTGATTAGTTAGGATTTTACTTTAGTTCAAGTTCCTTATTTTACATGGTTAACATATTTCTTAAGTGAGCTTTATTTTGGTTTATTTATTTATTTATTATTTATTTATTTATCATTTATCATTTTTAATATAATTTATCATTCTATTTATTTATTATTTACTTAAAGTTCTTTATGATCAATTTATTATTTCCCTTAATTGCAATAGATGTTGATTATCACCGCATTCTCATCGCGACCATAATTATTAAGGTGTTATGCTCCCATCATGCCTATCCAATAATTCCCACGGGTGGAGAGTTGGTTATGACGATTGAGCCGATGTTATCTTATTTTTCCTACCCTTTGAAGAGCCAGGTGGTTCATAGGGAATAAGGGTGAATCCTTATTGCATGTTCCCTAGTAATAATCTCCATGAGTGATTGACTTATGGCCTACCCTCATGACACACGCATATGATGAACTAGATTTTTCCTCACTCTATTCAAAGTTCATCGTGCCATCCAATTTTATATACGTACACATATAATATTTTCAACCCCATCACCTGATGTGGATTGAATGGAAGCCACAATCCCATCATCTCCATACATCATGTCTATCAAATATTATAAACAATATTTCAAAAATAATATAATTATCAAATTGACATTAACTGTCAAATTTTCTCAACTCATCTAGAGTCCATGCACATCATACCTCATGTGCATCAAACATATCTAAATTAAATCATATCATAAACAATATTGATATAACCTACAATAGTCGCTAACCCAGCTAGAGTATTTACATATAGATTCTTTCTTGCGGTTCATGTACTTTCTGTTCCTATCACACTCGATAGACCATTAGAGTACACGCTACATAAATTTTGTCAATAAAATATTATACAATTTTTAATCCTTTTTTATACTTCACATGATTCTTGATTTTCACAATCATAATATTAGTGCATTCACAATTTACCAAATGTTGACATCATTCTCATAGTCATAATTTACTCATCAATATGTTAGCTAACCCTTCTTAGGTCACATCTCATCAATAATTCATTGCTTCAAATATGTACAGGTCACCTGAAACGGGATTCCCTCATAAATATGCCAATACAAAATTTTTAGATCTCAAATAATTAGATAGTTAGATAATTCATCATAGAATTCCCTCAAATAATAGTTTATTATAATCTCAAGAGCTAGGGTGAAAACAGGGTGTTACAAAAATAGATTTTCATTGCACAAGATCATGCTCTTCTTGTCGGTTCGATTGGACTAACGCTCATCTTGTCGTGAGGTTTTGACCTATTTCTTCGATATCTTCATCTTCACGACTTCCAACTATTAACCTTGACATTGTATTGGATTTATCACCAACTTGTCACACTTGTCTCCAACCGGTTCTCCATATAAAAATTATCTGGGAATTTGTATGCCTTATGTCCGACCTTAAGGAACTTGTAGTTGACTATAGCTAATATACCTTCAACTCTTTCATCAGTAGTTCTCATTTGACCATATGCACCCAACCTCAATTCTCTCTGCCATTTTATCCATATTCTGGTGCGGGTTCCCTAATCGAAGTCTCCTCTCTTTTTTTCTTTTCTTCAATGAATTCCCTTTTTGTAACACTACTTTGTCCCTTCACACGAACAACCTTTCCACCCATAGTATAAATTTTCGTTCTCGATGCGATGGCATTTCTTATCAACGTTTTTTCAACCTTTAGGTATAGATGGTATTCTTCCATGAATATCCTAAACCTCGATTGGATCAACTCATCATGAATAGCATATTTCATCCCATTTACATATTTTTATACTGATTCCTCTCCTTCATCGGTACGACCTAGATGAATTGACAGCCTATAAAACTATTATGTGAACTCCTTCATAGACGTCTCCGTTTGTTGTAAGTTCTGTAGCTTCCTATACAAGGAAATCATATAATTAGTAGGAAATCATTATCTTTTAACTTGGCGACCATCGTGTCCCAAAAATTTATCTTTTCTTTCCCCTTCTTCACTTAGTCAGCTTGTATATTTTCCCACCATAATGACGTGTGACCCCTCAACTTCAAAAAATAAACCTTTACTCTTTTAGGGTCTTTGATATGCTCAATGTCGAAGTACTTCTCCATCTCTCTAATCCATTCTATAAACTCTTATGGGTTCAAACTCCCTGAGTAGGTAGGAACAACCATCTTATCCTTACCTCTAATGTCTAACAAGGATTTCAATAGTTTATCATATGGCTCATGTAAAATTCCTCATCATAGTGGTCAATGGCTTCCTCAATGTATCCCCATCATTATGCTTCTTTCATAACCACTAACTTATTCTTCATCATCCTCATCATTTGAAAGAATTCTTGAAATGTTTCTTGATTGACAGTGACCCTTGCACCTCCATGCTTCCTTTTACCACATATATTAACACCTCACTCAGCCATCTCCTCACTCAGAAATCAAACCACCACTTCCACAACTCTTCCCAACTGTGACTAGAGTTTCTTTAGACGTTCTATCACAACTAAAACCTTTCACACATGACAAATCCCCCCACTAATACCAACTAATGAAAATGCGATATGTTGACCTAGTGGTCGACTGTTTTGTAGATCAAAGTATCTAATGAAAACACAAGTGAACACCCACACACAAGAACAACACACATAGAAATTTCCAAGGATTATGGCTTCTATTAATCTCCAATAAAATTTACATAATCAATTACATTCAGAGTCGATGCTCTATTATTCAATCTAAGCAATCGTTACATGCAATATTCACAATTATCTCTTAATACTAGGAGAAACCACCCTTTCTATCATACAATCTTCGATTTATATCCTTCCTAATTCAGTCAAATCTTCTTATAGAAGTTCCTAGAGAGTTCCAAGTAGTTCACATGTTCCTCGAGTATTACCTACAATTGCTTTACCTCCTTTTTCCACCTACCCTGCTTCAACTACAACCATAACTACTTATTTATTTCTACAACTATCTCTGCTACACGTTTTTACTATCAAACTTGTCGGTTGTATCATCTATCACTCATCAACCAACTACTCAATCATTTCCAACTGTTCCTTCCCCTCTTTTCCTCCTCGACGACCTATCCTTTGACTATATTCTTGTTCGATTACTTCCCATTCCATTTGGTCATCTAAATCCTTTGGATTTTACTTCAATACTTTCACTTATCTAGGGGTCATTGGATTATCCACCACTCAGCACTGGTGGATTTTCAATCCTAGATACTTGTAAAGGGTCTAGATGACCCTGCATCATCAGTTTACCCATGGTATTTGTCCAATATAAGATTTGAAGAAAGTATTCATTTGAGTCTATTCCAAGGGGTCCCCATGGGGACAAGAGCTAAATGGTATGTTAACTTGACAACATATGCATACAGAACCTTTGGTTATATAGTCTTTGTTTTCCTATGGTATTTTCATCTCTCAATTTGACATGAACTGGGATTTTATATTCTTTCAGAATTATAGAAAAACACATATATTCACATAGAATAGCACATCCATGAATGGAGTATGTGTTGTACAAAGTGTAAAATTAACATTAAAGTCAAATTATTATTGGATTGTTTCCTTAAGTATCTCCTACCCATGCTTTCCAAATATGTTGTGACCAAAGTGCCACAAAATGAAGATGAGACCATCCTCAAAGCCCAACATTTTTATTTTCTATATTCTTGGTCAAGTTACTTATATGCAATCATTTTGATTCTCCTCAATATCAATATCTAGATCAAACCAAGACTAGCACCTCACATCCTACTGATGGGATAGAAGGGTATGACTCCTATTAAGGGAAAACCCTTACCTCATATGGATATTTTTCACTAAACCTCCACATGTTGTTCCTCCTCCATATACACCTATAATATTTCCTCAAATTGGACAAAATCCACCTTTTGGTCGAATAACATATGAATCATAACTCTTACTTTTCCCAATATGGGGGCACAAGTAGTTGTTTTTCAATCCACCCCTATGATTCCCGAGGTCGTTTTCTTGTACTTTGTATAAGACACCCAATCCATGTGGATCCATGCCCCTAAAAAATACATACATTTCATTTCCTGTACTTGATGGCCTAACCATGTTGCGCGTGCCAAGGTGAATTTTTTTCAACCTTCTTTTATTAAATAGGTTCAAGAATTTGAATAATTGAATGCAGTGAACCCTTCTATTCCACCAAATTAGGGGAAGAATAAAGGGGAAAAAATAGCATAACCAAAACCCAAGGTTGAGGAATCCCCCTTAACCAACCAAATTGTAGTGATGGAAACTGGAATCAAAACGCAAGCACCAAAAACCCACTAAAATAAGGAAAGAACAATGATATGTGGACTAACTTTGCTTGTTCCATTTATGTTGAGGATGGCCATTACACTCACCATTATCAATTGATCACCGAATTCCAATGGATGTTGGAGTCCAATAAATATACAGTGCAAAATTTAGGTAAAGGAATAAAATTTCCCCCACCAATAAGTTTTGCTACAACACCCCTTTTTCCAATCAAGAAATTATTTCTCACTAGCAAGAGTTTTATCCACCAACCCTCCACTAGTTGGAAAGGGATATTACCAAAATTTCTACATGAATTATTTGGACATTGATCTTCATAATTACAATCAAACCTATGGATCCCAACAAACCCCACCCATATAGCATAAGGATTCCCCACCTTCCACTAGTACATATTTAAAATGACCATATCCTACTGGTGACCCCATCCTTAGGATACCAAATCTACATCTATGATGTTCTACTCATAATTCTCAAATGAGAGAAACACACAATTGTAAAAGTGTTGAAAATTTGGTCCAATCCCCTACTTTTTTGTCCACCCTTGAGGTTCTCTATTCCTTCCCTTCAAAAATATGGTTCTACTAATAGAAATAGGATTTGTATGTCATTTTGATTCACTAATTGTGACCTTTTATTTCAAAAACAACGAACCTTGAATTCCATCACTAATCACCTTCCAAGTACCTATAATAATCAAGGACATCAATTTTCCATGATTCATCATCAATGAAGGTAATTCACTTGGGTCATGTCCACAACAATTTTGAAATGTCTAGGATTCCCATATATCTTCCCTTCTACTAGCATCCTATAGGCATATGATGTTCATCCTTCACAACCATAAGGCCTTTATCATAATTTCCCTATCAAACTAGGAGACTATATTGATGCACAATCAAACTATAATATCCTTTTAGGATGTAGCCTTATGTACACCATGAAATAAGTTTCATCGTCGATCTTGCGTATCATCATGTTCCCCCATAATGGGAAAGTGGTCACCCTTAACTAGCTTACATACTATGAGAAGCACCCCATGACCAATCCTAAGAATATTTTTCCTACCATTGGCACTAAGTATCCCTCTCCCCTTATCAAGATAGGATTGGTAGTTTACAAATATTCCTTACTATTGGAGGAATATGTGAAACTTCACTAGGCGTACCATCAATAGGTGATATTATCACATGCACCAGATTTTCCTAGACAAATAAACTATCAATTTTTGCTTCCACCTCTATTTCCTCACCAGAAACCGAGAGACCTGTTGAATAAGTCACCATTTCACACCTCTCCTTCAATGGTATCATCCTTCATAGAAGTATTGTTCCTCCCCCCATCCCCATCCCCCAAGGAATACAAGGAATTTCAGTCATTGACACCTTCACTTTTCTTGGGCTCATGATTGGTATCCTCGCATGGTACTTGAAAACCCATACCTAAAGGAAACCCTCAAGCCATATGTGAATATCATTTTTACACCAATCATTTATGTCAATGCCTTGACATCTGAGGTCCCATGGCTGGTAGAGACAATAATGGGAACACCATTTTTTGCAACCAATCCCATAGCTACATGCATAAAACTCTGAGTTAGGAAACTTATAAGCTCCTTCAAGAACATCCCACCTATAAAATTTCCCCTTCCATTTTCCTTATGTGACATCATATGTCATCCCACAAACCTATTCCTAGGATTGATTGACCTTAGGAGCATACTATTCAAACCTACAAACACTACCCCTATTTGGGACTCATGTATAATGGGACTACTCTCTACTACATAATTAAATCCTATAAAACTAAACAATAAATCATTTCACATGAAACATTCATGCTCTATCTATTCTCCGTTTGGTCACTATACTCATCATTACCAAGATCTCCCTAGATACTAGAGTGGACCCAAACTACCCTTTCTACTATTTGGTAATCCTAGATAAATTCCCTTTGATCCATAAATATTAATTCATCTCAATGTCTAAATGTACATATTCTTGTCCTTAATGTTTGGTATTTACACAGTGCACATATGCTACCCCCATACATGGACACAATTAATCCTACCAAAACCACACTATCTGCTACACATGTGTTGACCACCTCATGACCTAGTATCCCATGCTGATCTTGTGGACTAAAGACACATTTCTCATTTCGATACTTGATCTTCCATGAAAAATGAGTTCCACAACTTAAATAGTTAAGGAAATTGTGCAACATATCTCCCCCCTTATCCACCCTTCACGACATGCCTGAGGAGTATATTTCATCCATGTTGCATGATATAATTCGACATGTAAACATGTTTTATATTTCATCATCTCTCATCTTTATGATCGATGACCATCCATTGTCATTATTGGTATTTTTCATTGGTATGTCACCAATATTTAACCCAACCCAATATCCATGTGTCAATACCCTATCATTAAGTGTGACCTATGAATCTATGGAATCCCCTTGCTTGATTGACACATCGTCAACATATTGTCTTGTCATTTCAACCACCCATATTTCACCACCTATAGAATTTGGACCCAATGTTCCAAATAACTCCTCTATCACTTCTTTGACTATAATCTATAAACATTAGAATCCATGATTACTCCTAAGACACCATGATAAGGTATTTAACATTGCTACAAATTTTGTCCCCATAACACATTCACTACCTAGATGACTAACCAATATGCCATCAAAACAAAGGATTTTACCCCTCCCAGCCATGTCGATTGGTTCAAAAATTCTATCCTTCCCTCTGATTCTTTGACAGAAGTCAACATTAAAACATTTCACATACCATAATGGTAGACATTTCTATCACTCAAGGCATCATAGAAAAAATCTCACTTGGATCCTCTTGTTCCCAACAATAATTCACCACTTACAAAGCATTGTTCCAAGAGTTGTGAGATATTTTAACTTGGCCATACACATAAATTCCAAATATGAACCATGCTATCATCAAACATCATATCAACACATGGCCCAACTCTTTTCTAGTATGGCATTAATAATGGGCAACCCACCCCTCTAAATAACCTTCTATTAAAGAAGAAATTGATGAAACACAACAAGCAAAGTTAATTTATCCTATTTCTTACATGTCTTGGGTATCCATCTACATCCTTGTTATAAACAAGCTATAAGAAACTATTTGTGTATGTATTGACTTAAGAGATCTTAATCAAGCTTGTCCCAAAGAAAATTGTCTAACCTCTTTCATCGACCAAGTTATTTATGCTTGAACATGACATGGAATTATATATTTTATGTATATATTTTCTATGTACAAATAGATACAAATCCCCATGTAGGATTACTATAAAATTTCCTTCACTATTCCATGAGGAACTTTTTCCTGTAGTTCTATGTTGTTCATACCTAAGAATGTTGGGGTCACTTTTTAGCATGTTTTGGCCTATGTGTTTAATGACCATAGATGCATAATATTTTATTATATGACCTAAGAACCAAGTACAAAAAGCACAAAAACCATCTAAATGAATTTTGCAACATATTTTTGCAATGCCATCATTAAAACAACCATGTGAACCCTCTAAAATGTGTCTTCTATGTCACAACAAGATGTTGTATTAGATTGGTCATCTCTTCGTATTGGATCACCATTGATATCTTAAAATTTCAAGCCATCATTGATCTACCCATACAAAGGACATGACATTTGTTGTAGAGCATTCAAGTAAAATAAAATTTTCTTCACTGCTTCATCCAAGATTATGTTATAAAGCCAGAAGGATTCTTACATCTCCTTTGAAAGGCCATTCCTTTCTATTGGGACAATCAAGCACAAAAATATTTTGAGTTTTTAAAAAAGTAACTTTCATTTTCTCCTTTAGTTTCTCCACATAACTTCAACAAAGATTTTATCATTTATGTTTTTGAATCTCCCTTCTTTGTATCCAGAGCCTTAGTCCAAATAGGTGAGAGCATCTATGACCACATCATTTACTACTTAGTAAAACACCATGTGGACCACCACTCAATGATAGCCATGATGAGAAGTTATCCTTGGCTATAATCTACTCAAAGAAGAACCTTCTCCACTACATATTTCTACTCAAGAAGACACTGATCGTAATCTCAAACCCCATGAAGTACATACTTAGATGGTGTCTTATCAATGGTAAGTTTACTCTACCCCATCATTATTCTTCAAGAATCGACGTAGATTATGTGACCCAAAAATTAAAAAGGTCTTAGATCTTATCAAGCTTATTATTGGTCGCTTGACTTCTGTAGACAATGTTTATATGGATTAATTTTTTTGGAAGGATTTGACCAAGTCTGTCATGTCCCCTCTTTCCCCGAAGGAGAGAAGGCGACTCAACTCTTCTACCTGAGTTACCTATCTCTGATTCTACATTCGTATGATGAATCCCAATTCTTTTTTTTAAAGATATACACAAGCAAGAATTTCCACTACTAACATTCTGATCTAAACCATGTATAACTCTTTATCTTCCCCAATTGAAAAGGGATCGAATGGTGGATAATCATCCCGCAGAAAATAAACAGTGTGGAGAGCTTCACTTGTAGAATAAAAAACATATAAATTTTCACTCTCGCACCCTACATCCTACATCACACATGCAAAATGGCCATTGAGAAGATCAAATTTGCAGAAATTAAAATTTACCATAAGTCATTTCCGCATTTGGCATCCCGCATCCTGCAAATTCCGGAAAGCAGATTTTGCCAAATGAAATTTATGCATCCCACATTTCGCAAGTTGCAGAAAGCATATTTTGCAAAACGAAATTTCCACATCCCGCAAGTTGTAGAAAGGGAATTGCGGAAAGAATATTTCGCAAAATGACTTTTCCACATTCCGCATCCCGCATACCACAAGTTGTGGAAAGGGAATTGCAGAAAGGGAATTGTGGAAAGCAGATTTCGTAAAATGATATTTCCACATCCTGCATCCCGCAAGTTGTGGAAAGGGAATTACGGAAAGGAAATTGCAGAAAGCAAATTCCACAAAACAAATTTTCTGCATTCTGCATCCCTCATCCCACATTCTACAAGTTGTGGAAAGGAAAATGCGGAGATCAAAATTTCCAAAGAACTTCTCCTCATCCCGCATCCCACAGGTTGTAGGAAGGAAGTTCTGCAAAGGTTAAATCTGTGGCATTTCAATCTGCTAATGAAAATATTCTATGTCTAAAACTGATTTTTAAGCATCCAGGTCATCACCAATTTGGTCGATCTATCTTCATAACAACTTAGAAAATTCATTGAAGTAATCACACACATAGATGCATCATTGAAGAAATATACAGTGGAAACACAACACATTTCATTCAAGCATTCATCATTTAATACTAATTTATAAACAAGTATAATTGCAGGGATTCAAACAAAAGAGATAGTTATCTTTATCAGAAGCTTGTCCCGCAACCAGCTATGTCGCTGCAACGTTCCACCCAAACATAGTCTAGTGTGCTCATCAATCTCTCAGCAACATTGCCACCCTAGAGCTGGGCATGATTTCCCCAAGGAATGAGGAACACTAGTATACTTCCCCATAACCAAGGATACAATAAAACTTAGCTAATCCAAAATAGTTGGATTTATAATGCTACCATCCAAGCCAAGCCATCCTTCCAATTGGGTTTATCAAGGTACCAACCAAGCCATCCTTCCAGTTGGGTTTTTCAGGATTCCAACGAGGTGGAAAGAATGAATGCTATGCTAGAGAGCTCAATCCTAGATCTATGGACACCTACACCGGATCTAGCCTGACTTCTAAAAATTTTCACACCCAACACAAGGAAGCATCCCCTTTTCTACTACATAGTCCCTCAGGCCATGCCTTCCCTTCCAATGCTATTCAAGGTATGCAAACAAGAAAACCATCCCTCTATATTGGTCTGTGAGGTTCCATCACACACTAGGTTTATCAAGCAAGTCTAGACTCCATTTCCATTCCCCAAATTAGTTCAGATGTCAAACGAGGATGTACACACAGCGATATTAGTTATGGAATTAACAAAACGTAATAGAAGCCAAGGAATACACACACACACACATAGCAATCAGGAATTTCTAATATTTTCCTGAGCCAGACCGACTACTGCAATTACCAAAATGAAATCGTCTGCTACTCATTCAATTCAAAAACACAAATCGGATTCTGGGCATTCGCATTCAAAAAATGACTAATAGACAAGAAAATCGTAAAAAGGAAAACAATTCACAAAACAGGAAAATTCATGAAGGATCAAGACTCAAAGCAGTTTTTTATTCCTACGTGAATTCCATAATCTCCCTTGCCAAAATGTTCAACATAGTCCAAAACATGAGGGGAAGGTGAAGCGCAACTACATCAGGGAAAGGTAGACATTTATTTTTGTTGTTTTCTTTCCCAAGAAAATTTAAAAAACATTTTTTCGGAAATGGTGCTCATCCCATTTCAAATTTCTTCCCACTCTTCCAATCTCCCCCACCCCCCCTTACCCTTAGGATAAATCATTCCCCTGTCTTATTTTGTTGCATTGACATAGCTGGCAGTAGGATTTTAATAAAAAATCACAAATTTAACATGATCCAAACTTATAACGTTTAGCTAGAATAAAAGAACCATCGGCCTAAATTTTAATCATCGAAACATAAACACTAAATCGATGGTGGGGATTTTTCCTTGAGATCCACACCATGATTATTTACATCATATTATTTAAATGAAAATGAGGTAAAATCCGCAGTGTTACATTCCCCTCCCCCTTCAACAGCACTATCCTTAGTGCTTTACAACATTGAACAAAAAATACTTTTCTGGTACTACCCTCAGCAATCCGTAGAATTGAACAAAAATGGATGTGTCAGTTGCATGGAATCCTCCATCTCCCACGTAGCTTCTTTAGGATTGTATTGCTCCCATTGTAACTTTACCTATCCTATTGCTCGGTTCCAGATCATTGTGACCTTCTTGGTGAGGATGCACATAGGCTCTATTTGGAACTCTCTCTCTGGTTCCACCTGCATCACATCCTAATTTATTAAATGGTTAGGATCATGTACATATTTCTTAAGCAAAGAAACATGAAAAATAGTATGACACCTAGTTCTAGTAAGAAATACAAGTCTATATGCAACTAGACCTATTCTTTCAATCACTTCAAATGTCCCACAGTATTTAGGAGATAGCTTGGCACAACTCCCAATATTCAAGGAACTTTTCTTTTCCTTCACCCTAAGGTAAACATGATCCCCAATACTAAACTCTCTGTTCACCCTATGCTTATCTGCATAGATTTTATGTTCGTCCTGGGCTTCCTTTAGATTCTGTCTTATTTTTACAACTTCCTACTCCATCTCCTTGAAAAATTCTTGATCGATCACAACAATGTTCACTGGGTTATCCCAAGTTACTCGTGTTCTGCACCTCTTGCCATACAAAGCTTCATATGGACTCATCCCCAAGGATTATTGCTGTCCATTGTTATAAGCAAATTATACCAAGTGTAAATAGTCTTCCCACTTGGATGGTTTGTCCATCACAAACATGCGAAGCATCTCTTCAAAAACTTGGCTAACTCTCTCAGTTTAACCATCATTCTAAAGATGGTAGGAAGTGCTGAAATTCAACTTTGTACCCAAGTATGCAAACAATCCTTTCCAAAAATTAGAGGTGAACTTGACATCTCTATTAGAGAATATTGCCTTACGAAATCCATGTAATTTAAAAATGTCCTTCATGAAAATCTTAGCAATTTTACTCGTCTTGTTCGTGGACTTAACCGGTATAAAATGAGCTTCCTTCATCAACTTGTCCATCACAACCATGATGGAATCATGTTGTCTCCAATTCATTGGAAATCCTGTAATAAAATCCATGGAAATAACTTCCCATTTCCATTCTGGAACTAGCAAAGGCTGTAACAAACCTGTTGGTTGTTTATGCTCCACCTTTACCTGCTGACACTTCATGCAAATTGAAATATATTCAGCCATGTCCTTCTTCATGCCCGGCCAAAAGTATTTCTTCCTTGTTGTAACAATTATCTTCCAATATCCCAGGTGACCAAAATATGGTGTTTGATGGATTTCATCCATAACAACCCTCCTCAAATATGCCACATTTGGAATATACATTCTGCTCTTATAAGTAAGAATTCCATCCTCTTCTAACTTATAACCTTCATACTTATTTTTAAGGCTTTGTTTCTGTAATGTTTCCTTTACCTGCATGTCCATTTCATCTTCAGTATTATGATTAATAATCTATTGTCTCAAATCTGATTCGCAAATGCTAATAGATGCCACATGCATTTCTTGTACTTTCCTGTTGAGTGTATCATATACCTTGTTCTCTTTTCCTTTTATGTGCTTGATTTCAAAATCAAACTCACATAAAAATTCCATCCATGTAGCTTGCCTAGCATTTAGAGGAGAATGATCAAACAAATATTTCAAACCACAATGGTCTATCCTTAATTCAAATTTTTTTCCCATCAAGTAATGCCTTCACATCTTGAGAGCATGTACTATGGATGGAAGTTCCAGACCATGAGTGGCATAATTCCTCTTGTGCTCCTTTAGCTTTCTATATTCATAGCATAGCACGTGGTTGTCTTGCATAAGAACTTTTGTAAGTCCTTGACCGCATGCATCTATAGACACCATAAAATATTTTTCTGGGTCTGCAACTTTCAATACTGGTGCACTGGTGAGAAGATACTTTAACTGCTGGAAACTTTCTTCACACTTCAAAGTCCATTCGAAATTTATCCCCTTCCTTTGCAAAGAAGTGAAGCATGTTTAACCTTGGAGAATCCTTTAATAAATCTCCTGTAGTATCCTTCAAGCCCCATAAAAGATCTTACCTCTGCCACATTCTTTGGAGTGGGTCAATTCTTAATAGCTTCAATCTTGTCAGGGTCCACGGATATACCCTCTTCTGAAATAATGTGACCCAACTACTGAATGCTATCTTTATAGAAGTCACACTTGCCCAACTTTGCATACAACTGATGTTCTTTAAGTAATTGCAATGTTAGTGTCAAATGTTCTTCATGCTATTCTTCATTCTTAGAATAAACAAGAATATCATCAAGGGAAAAAAGAACAAACTTATCTAAATACCTACTGAAGACACTATTCATAAGGCACATAAATGTTGCTGGTGCATTTGGGAGACCAAATGGTACCACTACAAACTCATAATGTCCATACCTTGTTCTAAAGGATTTCTTATGAGTGTCTTCCACCTTGATTCTCACCTAATCATAACCAGACCTCAAGTCAATATTGGAAAATACCTTTGCTCCTTTCATTTGATCAAAGAGGTCATCAATTCTTGACAAGGGATATTTGTTCTTCACCATGAATTTGTTCATCTTCCTATAATCAATACACAATCTAAGTGTACCATCTTTCTTCTTCACGAACAGAACTGGTGCTCCCCAAGGAGACACACTCGGCCTGATATACTTTTTCTCCAACAATTCATGTAGCTGCATCTTCAACTTTAACATTTCTGGTGTACTCATTCTGTAAGGTGCTTTGGACACTATTGTTCCTCCTGGCACAAGCTCAATCATGAAATCCATATCTCTCTTTGGAGGAAGCCCTGGAATCTCATCAGGAAATACATATTTGAATTCTTGCAACACGTGATAGTCTTCCAACTCAAGAGTTTCATTCCATATTTCCTCCTCAATATGGGTTGCATACAAATGAAAACCTTTTCTACAAAACTTCTTCAATTGCATCGCTGAAATCTTCCTTACAAAAATTACCTTTGGTATGCCTTTTACAACTATTGGGTTCCCTTCTTCATCCATGCATTCAAAAGTCTTATTATAATAGTCAAGTTTCACCATGTGAGATTCTAACCAATCCGTTGCAATGAGAACATCATAGGAGCTAAGTGGTATAACATTCATATCTATGCAAGTGCTCAGTCCATTTATCACCAATGGACATTTCTCCACCACTTCATTAACGTTTCTCTTAGTTCCAGTGGCTAGCTTAACTAACCATGACTTCCTATGTTTTTATTTCCTAAGACCACAAACCTCCACTACTCTAGGAGAAATATAACTATGAGTAGAACTAGGGTCAGTCAAAATAGAAATAGATTTCTCAACAATATTACCTACAACTTCAACCATTGTTGACTAGTGATCTTCTTGGCAGTCTTCCAGTGCTGCATAAATTCTAGGTATGACCCTTGCTTCCTGTCCTACTATTTATGCCTCTTGAATATTGTATGGTGTCCTTGCATTCTCATTCTCCAGTGGATAGAACCTGCGCAGATGGGGTCCTCCGCATTTCCAACACTTGAGAGCCTCTTTGTTCTGTTGTGTTTCTCTTGGATTTTCTCCTACTACTCTGGCTGGCTACTTCTACTGATTCCAGAAGTTAGGAGGTTTGAAACTTCTCTTCCTATGATCAAAATTCTCATTCATATTGTTCTTCCATGCCTTATGGTAGTTAGTTTTTATCTTCCTTTTCTTGTAGAAGTACTTAGATTTTCTTATCGCCTCTTCCAGAGTTCTAGGTTCATAGAACTCAATTCGGTCTTTGTAGGACTGAGGCAGCCCACTTAGAAAGCACTGGATGTTTACCTTCTCATCTTTAATATACCTGATATACCTTGGTAGTTCCAAGAACTTGTTTTCATATTCCTCCAAAATCTGCTCTCCCAATCTCATCTCATCGAATTCTTTGATTTTATCATCATAGTACCAGTCAAAGAGGTACTTCTGCTTGAAATATTTATGTAATTGCTTTCAGACAATATTCCTTTCATTTATCTTATTTACTTTCCTGAAGTGTTCCCACAAAATAAACGCTCTTCTTGTCAGATTGAAAATGGCTACTTGAGCTTTCATATTTCCGAAATAATCTTGGACTTGGAAATATTTTCTTATTCCTAGAAGCCAAGCTTCAGCTTCTTGACTAGTCTTTACCTCACCATTGAAGGTAGGTGGCTTTTCCTTCCTGAATTCATCTCATGAGTGGTTCTAGTAATGTCTCTTCCTCCTACCCCTGTGAGATGAAGAACATGAATCTTCAGTGGATATTTCAAAGTCAGATGACCCACTAGGAGATCTCTTCCTTTTATTCTCATGAGAGGAAAAAATTGAACCATCAATGAATTTTTCAAATTCAAAAGACCCACTAGGAGATCGCTTTCTTCCTCTAGTAGTGTTCTTACTTCCTTCTGGCTTTACTGTATGGTCCCCAGGGTACATCTTTCTCTAAATGTCTGTCAAGCTGTGCAATATGGCTGCATTCAACTAATTTTTCTCCTTCTGAGCCTTAATCCATATTTCGATTTCTGCTTTGTAGCTCTGTATCTCCACCTTGAGGCTTCTCATGGTGGTTGCAAAGTCTGGGGGAGTATATTGAAACCTTCTCCCATTAGAATTTGTCTCAGCATTTCCAATTCTGACATTCCCCCCCATAGAATCTTCCTTGTGTGCATTAGGGTCCTGTGCATAATTATTCATATCATCTGTCCTCATGGACGAAACAACTATTCTGGATTGCATTTTCCTTTCTGAAGGTGACTGTAATTCTGCAAAAATGTGTTAGATAACAAAAATGTTACATATAGTCAAAACAAAAATCACCTACCCACTTCCCATGGTAGTTTTTCTCTGCTATGCGGACAATAATATGTTGGAACTATTAACCAATAGCTCTATAACTGTCCAACTCATCCCATCGAGGCCCAATACTATAACCACTTTTCTTTTCATCCCATCGAGTCCCAACGCTGGAACCATTAGCTTTGATACCACACTGTAGTGTACTACAAATTAGTATCATAGGGTACTCTTATCTTTTTAACAACTAATTCCGGCCCATCCAGGCCCAATTCTCCAACCCATCGCTCTGATACCACATTGTCACATCCCCTTCTGCTCTGGAGGAGAGAACGTGACCCAACTCTTCTACCTGAGTTACCTATCTCTGATTCTACATTCGTGTGATGATTCCTGATTCTTTTTTTTAAAGATATACACAAGAAAGAATTTCCCCTGCTAACATTCTGATCCTGACCGTTTATAACTCTTTATCTTCCCCAATCGCAGAGAGATCGAATGGTGGAGAATTATCCCACAGAAAATCAATGGTGAAGAGAGATTCACTTGCAGAATTGGAAACATATAAAATTTCACTCTCACACCCCTCATCCTGCATGTTGCATCCCACATGTGAAATGGCTGTTGTGAAGATCAAAGTTGTGGAAATAAAAATTTTCCATAAGTCATTTCTTCATCCCACATCTCGCATCCCACAAATTACAGAAAGCATATTTCGCCAAACGAAATTTCTGCATCCTGCATCCCACAAGTTACGGAAAGCAGATTTCGCAAAATGAAATTTGTGCATCCCGCATCCCACAAGTTGTGGAAAGGGAATTGCGGAAAGCATATTTCACAAAATGAATTTTACGCATCGTGCATCCCGCAAGTTGCGGAAATGGAGTTGTAGAAATGAAATTGCGAAAAGCATATTTCGCAAAATGATATCTCTGCATCTCGCATCCCACAAGTTGCAGAAAGGGAATTGCGGAAAGGAAATTGGGAAAGCAGATTTCACAAAATGACTTTTCCGCATTCTGCATCCCGTATCCCACATCTCCCATCCCGCAAGTTGTGGAAAGAAAAATGCGAAAGGAAAAGTGTGGAGATCGAAACTTCCAAAGAACTTTTCCGCATCCTACATCCCGCAAGTTGTGGGAAGGTTAAATCTATGGAATTTCGATCTGCTAATGAAAATATTCTCATTCTAAAATTGATTTTTAATCATCCAGGCCATCACCAATCCAGTTGATCTATCTTCATAACAACTTAGAAAATTCATTGAAGTAATTACACACATAAATGCATCATTAAGAAATATACAGTGGAAATACAACACTTTTCATTCAAGCATTCATCATTTCATATTAATTTATAAACAAGTACAATTGCATGGATGGAAACACAAGAGATACTTATCTTTCTCAGAATCTTGTCCCACAAACAGCTATGTTGCTACAACGTTCCACCCAGCCATAGGCCAGTGTGCTCATAAATCTCTCAGCAACACTACCACCCCTGAGCTGGGCATTATTTCCCCGAGGAATAAGGAACAATAGAAGACTTCCCCATAGCCAAGGATACAATAAATATAAGGCAATCCAACATAGTTGGGTTTAATAGGCTTACACAGGCTGTAATTTACACATAGCCAAAGTTTATACAAGTTACAGCCAAGCCAACATATGGGTTTATGATGCTACCATCCAAGCCAAGCCATCCTTCTAGTTGGGATTATCAGGTTACACAGACAGTGGTTTACACATAGTCAAAATTCACACGAAACACAACCAAGCCAATAGATGGGTTTATTAGGATACCAGCCAAGCCATCCTTCCAGTTGGGTTTATCAGGCTTCCGAGGAGGTGGAAAGACTGATTGCTAAGCTAGTGAGCTCAATCCCAGAGCTATGGACACCTACACCATATCTAGCCTGACTTCTAAACATTTGCACACCCAACACAAGGAAGTATCCCCTTCTCTGCTACACAGTCCCTCAGGCCATGCCTTCCCTTCCAGTGTTATTTAGGGTATGCAAAGAGGAAAACCAACCCTCTAGTTTGGTCTGTGGGGTTCATTCACACACTAGGTTTATCCAGCAAGTCCAGATTCCATTTCCATTCCCTAAATTAGTTCAGATGTCAAATGAGGATGTACACACATCGATCTCAGTTCTTGAATTAAAAAAATGTAACAAAAGCCAAGGAATACACACACACACACAACAATTACGATTTTATGAGCATTTCTTGAGCCAGACTGACTACTGCAATTACCAAAATGAAATCGTTTGCTGGGCATTTAATTCAAAAAAACAAATTGGATTTTAGGCATTTGCATTCAAGGAATGACTAATAGACAGGAAAATCAGAAAACGGAAAAAAATTCACAGAACAAGAAAATTCGTGAAGGATCAAGACTCAGAGCTTTTTTTGCTTCTTGTGTGAATGCCAAATCCCCCTTGCCAAAATGTTCAACATAGTCCAAAACGTGAGGGGAAGGTGAAATGTGACTGCATGAAGGAAAGGCAAGCATTATTTTTGGTGTTTTCTTGCCAAAGAAATTTTAAAAAACTTTTTTCCGGAAATGGTGCTCTGCCCATTTTGAATTTCTGCCCACTCTTGGAATCCCCACCCTTATGCTTAGGAAAAATCATGCCCCCATATCATTTTGTTGCATTGACATAGATGGTTGTAGGATTTTAATTAAAAACCCCAAATTTAACATGATGTCCAAACTTATAACATTCAGCTAGCATAAAAACACCATCGGCCTAAATCTTAATCACTGAAACATATGCACTAAATCGATGGTGGGGCTATTTCCTTGAGCTGTGACAACTCGATTATTTACATCATATTATTTAAATGCAAATGAGGTCAAAACCCTGGTGTTACAATGTCTTAAAAAACATAAGTACATACAACGTAACTCGCAACCTACCAACTATATAGACTCCATATAAATGGTTAGTTTCTTGACTAGCATTTTTTCATACTATCCATCAAACACCCCTAGTATGGAGACAATACCACACACACACACACACGCACACACACACACACACACACACACACATATATATATAAATTGCTTATCGTTTAGATTTAATGATTGTCATTGCATATGTCACCAATCCCTTAATTATCTCCTCATTGGAAGTGTTCTCTATTTTGAGGTTCTAAAACCATCCTACGGTAGTGATGATCTCATGATGAGGACAACCATGTCCTTAATGATCTCTATGGAAGTGCATGTCATAACCACTTATCCATGTGGCCATTGCCTAAAAACTCATGTGCACTAGTTAATTTTTTACCATTTCTCTTCAACGATTTTATTCACATCATCCAAAGATGTGAAACCTGTCAAATACTTTCTAGCAACTCAAGAAATCGTCTAGATTCTTTCCACTTCATCACCACTATTGTCCCAATCTATAAATGTCGGATTAACTTTATGGAATGTCATCCCATAGCTTCCCATGGAAATAATTTATTGTCACTACTGTAAATTATTTTATCAAATGAGTTAAGGAAATTCTCGCTTTCAATAACAGTATCACCACAATTATTAGGCTTTCTTTTTTAAACACATCATTACACACTTTGGCCTACCTAAATAATTGGTATCTAAAAATATAATTTATTTTCAAAATGATATGTCCCAAGAATCATCTTTATTGTTTGGATTCACCCATGAGTTTTCCACTCCTTAATATCTCGAAGCAAATGGCAAGGTTGAGTCTGTTAATAATGTGTTCAAATCCATGCTTAGTTGGTCAGTAAACCAGGAAAAAGGCAATTAGCATCCCATGTTATTATCTTCACTATGGGAATATATAAATTCTATTAAAATAATCATGGGATTCACTCCCTTTAATCTTTTTTAATACATTGAGGCAATGTTACCCATCCCATGTGAGATACCCATGCCCGCTAGTGCAATTAAACCAACGTAGATCCAAATCCTAGGCTCTATCAAGAGCCGAGAGGGATCAAATATCTCTAGGTGCAAACCTCTTCTTAGGTATTACACTCAATGAGCTATCAACTTTGGTGTGTCCTAAATATACCATTGATTTGATTCAAACCAAAAGACACATCTTTTTATTTAAGGTCAACATATAATATATTTATTATTAATATTTAATATTATTTTTTATTTTGTTAGGAAGGAACATTACAACATCTCCCCATAAATGGTTTTAAAACCATATGCAAGGCCCTCCTAAAACCATGGTTTGTTTAGGAGGCCTTGCACATGGTCTTAAAACAATTTGCAAGGCCCTCCTAAACCATGTAGAATAAAAACATGGGTTTTTTTAGGAGGCATTGCACATGGTTTTAAAACCATGTGCCCGGTCCTCCTAAACCATATACAATAAAACCATGGGTTGTTTAAAAGGCCAATTTTTTTTTGCAAATAATTCAAATTCTTTTTTTTATTATTTTGTTAGGTAGAAACATTAAAATATCTCCCCCATATTAGGTTTTTTTTTTGGCCGACATTTATTTTGTTTTATAATTAAAAAATCTACTTTTTATTAATAAAAATAACATTACGTAACGTTACAAGATCTCCCCCATACTATACTGTAGAGAGCCTCTCGGCTCAATTACGTAACATTACGTAACGTTACAAGATCTCCCCCATACTGGGCTCTAGAGAGCCTCTCGGCTCAACTACTCCATAAAACTCATATCCTTGAGCAACGTCTAATAAATTTGGAACATATTGATCAAGAATGTCACGTCCCACTACAAAAAAAAAATGAGGAGAAAGATTACAAATCTCATTAGGATGTCAAGTTCTCTCTCACACCTTTAATGAAGGTGATATTGTCCACGTTTTTTTATCACAAATAGGATACCAAACTAGGACTTGTAAACTTTTTCCTTTGGAAAGAAGCATACATATTCAAATGATGCCTCCTCAAAGGCACATACATGCTAGGTTTCATTGAAAGAGGTATTATTCAAAGTAGTGTCAATAGGTTATAATTGAATGATTTCTCTCCCTAACCCATGGAGTCATTTTCAAAACATTCTACATATAACATTTTTTGTTTCTTTGTTTTATCTTTATTTATTAAAACTCCCTTTCCTAAATTGTAGTTTATCAAACACTTTTTTGTTTCTTTTACAAATGACTTCAAGAATTGATTTTTATGTTGGCTTCACTAACGACATAAGTCATTAGTCAAATAATATCGCACCTACTACTTGGGGTTTTTAGACTCCAATATATATGCTCTTCCACATGGGTGGTGAATGTCTCATCCCAACAACTAATAACCAAGAAGAATATGATGTCGTCAATGGATTATGGGTCAATCCAATTCACAACCACTTTCACTATCTTCATGACCTTCTGGATTCTCAATTACTTGTTGTACATTTCAACAATGTCTT
>LPNX010381175.1:0-75246 GCA_001517045.1 Pseudotsuga menziesii
AGCTCCATATTCAGTCTCCATTGTTAGCAATTTTGCATGATCAATTGATAATTGTTGTGGGTAAAATTAATCTATTGCTGGCCTGAATTTCTACACACTATAATAGTTTTTTAAACATTGTTAATAAAAGGATTTGGAGGAAATTTTTGTGTGGGGTCTATAGATGTTTGGATGGAGTTTGCTCTTAAATATTGAGGAAACCTGCATTGTTTTCTTGTATGCGTGCACATGTTTGGGATCATCCTATATTCATAGGGAATTTATATTCCAGTAATAATAAAAATTAATTCTTGATATGTTGATTTCTTATTGTAGGTTGTAAGAGACTTCTTGATAATATATGATATCTAGTTTGAATCTATATTTTCTAAGTTGTCTCTTATCAAATTACACAAGTATTTTTAATCCCCTTTGAAAGTGTTGAATGTTCTTTGCATGAAATCTAAAATGGAGTATTGATGAGCAAATGGCTTCTACATCATCATCAGTAACTTTTGAAATAAGAGAAGCATTATGCCTCTAATATCACAGAGAAGGGGTTTCCTTTCCTTTAGTTTCTTGCTCAACCTAGGTTTCGCAACTGTTGATCCACAAGTCTTTTAAAATTTAATTTCGGTTCCATGTTCCTTTTTATTATTAGATCTAAATTTTAAATGCATATAAAGAGTATATCTAAGTTCCTAAAGACTGGATTTCTAGTGTTCTTTAAATTTCAAATCTAAGATGTAGATCTAGCACTCTTCTTGCATGTTTAAAGTTTAAATATAAAGTACTTGATTAATAGAATGTTTTGAGCTTTAGATCATTTATATATAATTTAGTACTTTCTTGTTTGATTTCTATTCTCTTAAAGAGGCAAGAAAATATCCTAAGGAGACAAGCTCTCTAGTTTGTCTCACTTAATTAAATTTTACAAATTGTCTCACTTAGTTAAATTTTACAATTTTTATTTATAGTTTAACTTACAAATTTTTAGGAATTTTTGGAGGTTTTTAAAAGACACTCTTAAATTTTATTTGAGTATCTTTTTCATTTAAGAGATTTCTGAGTTTTGTAGGTTTAACAAAAAAAAGAGAAGGAAACTATGTTAGTTTTGCGAGAAAATGGACTATTAAGAGCTCAACAGAGTTCCCCTTTGACCAAATTTTTTTTTTCTATTAAGTTGTACGCCTTTGGATCCAAATTATAAGGACCAAAGTGCACTCCACCAAAAATTGTAATAATTTAATAAATTTTCAAGTAGACTCCTAAGAGCCCACTCCCCATCCCCTAAGGGGGGATCCACGTCGGTATGACTTTTTCATAGTTTGAATTTTTATTTAGTTTAGTTTTTTTTCTTATTTAGTTATTCATTTGCTTCAAGGAAACAAAATATGAACCCTAATAATTCCCAAGTTACCTGAGATGGGAAAGAGATTCCTGGTAGGAATAATTAAAAAACAATTTCTTTTATCACTTTAAAATTAACCCGACTTTTCTCTCTGGAGTATTTCGAAAGGGGGAAATAGATTCTCATCCATGAGTGGTTTGTTAATAAATATCACACCTATTTGTAATATAACAAACCAAGGCCTTGCTTTCATATTCTCTAAGCCACTGCAACTTTGTTTGATCCGTTTGGATGCTTCAGAAAGGAATTTTGGTGACTATATTAATAGGAAATTTTGTACTAGCTACTTTCCTGAGAATTTTGGAGGTCACAGAGGGTGAATAACACAGATTCAGGGGGCTACTCCAAGCAAGCTATGCCTCACCCCGTTGGACACTTGTTAAAACCTCTCTAGCGCTCAATTCAAAGAAACTTGACTTATCAAGCCAAACCCCAATTTACCCACTCATTAATCAACACATTAATAATCTTAAAACTTAACAATAATACATTGCAATACTTACATTGAGACTAGTACAACAAGTCTCATACACAAGCACTCCATATTCACTAGCACTGGTCTCTTACAATTTTATGGTTAAATCAATTTTTGCATATTGTCGTGAATGTTGTTTGACTTATTAAAGAAGTTGTTATGACTTAAATTGCAATAATTTGTTGTTAATATTTTTCCATTTTATTTTAACTCCTAGATTCTTCACTTTTGTTTTAGAATAAATACCTTATATTCTTTTGATAGGGACCACCCCCTTTGGCTTCGCTAGGAGTTAGCCTAAACGAAGGAGATGAGTATCAGGTGACAACACTTGGATCTAGATTCCCCCCAAGGTAGCACCCGGTGGCATGAATATTTCTTCCATGTGGCACAAGGTGTGAATTAGGAGACAACAACTATATCATGATGAAATATATATCATGATGACAAAGTCAAAGTCATGTTTGACCAAGTTAAAGGGTCATCTCTTAGTCAATATTTAGCAATTAAGTTCAATGGTGCAATAACTCATCCAAATCCTAAATGAGGATGATATATCATTCATAATGATAAATATTAAAAGATAATTGATGTTGCAGATTCTATTTTACACAAGAAATCACTACGAAATCCCTACACATTCTCCTCACAAAACAAAAATATAACAAAAAATAAAAACATGAATTGAAAGTCTTATACACATACCAACATCTAGTTATCCATCATAAAACATTGCACATATCAACCTTCTCTTGGATGGAGTGAATGGTAAACAAGTCAAAGGATATTTAAGTGACATATTGGTCATGGAAGACTTGAACAACTCTTTAAGAAGAGGGGAAAGTAGGGGTCTATGTGACATTCATTAGTAAGGAAAGCACTAGAGAACAAGATGTCTCACAAATGGATGATGTGCTAGAATATGATACAACTTTGACTCTAGTAATCACCCATTTATTTCTCATTTGCATAGGTATTTTTTCATTATCACTTTGTTGCTTTAGATATTTTTCTTTAAAGCTCTTATTGTTTTTATATTTCACTTTTTGGAACACTTATCTCTTTTTTATCCTTTAGTTGGTCAATGACTGAAAGTTATTGGCCTTGGAGGACTTTGAAGAACCAATGATGACATAAACTTAGCTCCACTATCATCCAATGTACATAGATGCGACATAGTTCTCACAATAATGCTTGTTTAAAGAAAATAGGCTTAACCTATATTTAATTCAAGGAGCACGTACCTTGTCAACCATCAACTAATTTCAAGGATTGGGGACTTGTTTCAAGTCTTGGGAGTACACTTCTAGAAATGATTCCAACCTTAGCTCATTTCCCAACATCTATGGAAATCTGACAAGAAAGACACATAAGGTCAGAAGGTGATGATCCTAGGCATGCCAAACATTGGTGGAGATCCAACATGGATCACTTAGGCTTCAAAAATCCAACTCTCCTAGGTTCAGAGCCAAGTATCGGTGGCGATCCAACATGAATCACTAAGAATTCAAAGAGTTTTATTACACACATTAGAGCCGAGGCACCAGGGGATAACATGGAGGTCATCCTAATAAAGAGGTCATGGAGGGGGAGGTCCTGAGTCACTTATTCATATCCACATCAATGGATTGTATACAATCAATTGTGAAATAGGTGGGAGGTGGAAATAAGAAAAATGGAACCAAGGGAGAGGTTGTTATCCATGCAATTCTCTAGAGACTATTCCAAATAATGATATGTATGTAAAACTAAGGCTATTGCGAGATGTAATGTTATACAAAATTACTACTCACTATGTTCATCATAAGATCACAAGTGTAAAATAGAATTTAAAACTAATAAATCTATTAATATAAATCATACACTCCATATACAACTTCCTATAGGCATGCTTTTGATTAAAAAACTGAAGTATAAGGATATATCATAGACAACATAAACATAAGTGGAAACCAATACCAAGTCTTGAAAATATGAAGGCATCGCTACTTTGTAACATTTCCCTTCTCAACAAAAACGGATCCAACTCTCATTTGCTATAGCAAAAATAAGGTATAACACCCCCATAGAACTGGTGGTACAGCATTTGGATACATGGAAGACAAGTGCTCCAAGGGAGGGAGTGTTTGAGAACCACATAATCTCTAGTCCACATCAACCATCCATAAACAAAAATCCTACTAAAACAAAAACTATACCCATCCCACAGACCTGTCGTTAGTACTAAATATATATATATATATATATAACATAACTGAAAGAAAGAAATGAAAATACTCAAAAAATTTCAAACTAATAACATAAATAAGATCTAAGCTACTCAAACTGCAACAAAACCGCATGCTCAAAAACTGAAAGCAACTGCAAGAAAGAAAATACTAAGACTAAGATAAACAAAAGCTAATTGAATGTTCAATATTGAAATTATTCATCCTACCTACTCTAAATTAACCAGTTAGGACCAGAGCTAAGTAAAATAAAAAATACAGTGTAACCATTCATCAAATGGATTATTTCTTCTTCTATTATGGTTGATGATAGAAAAACGTCAATGATGTATTTAAGATTAATAAAATGACAATTGGGATCACCTTAACTTCTTGTTTAAAATTTGAGAAAATAACATAATGATGTAAGATGAGATCATGCCAAGGTTGAAATTGATATTTGTAGTCTTTCTCCATACAAAGGTTAACGGAAATGACCAATTCATAGGAATTATTTGTTAAGGATGGCGAAAGAAATGGATGTCACACTTCATAAGAGGTTCTTTGGAACGTGTTCGTTCTTCCAATTAGAAATTTGATCAAAGAAGTGTGACTCAACATGATAATAGATTCAAGGAATGGGGATGCGAGGGTGGAGTGAGAAAATGCATTTTTTCCCATATGAGTTACAATAATTGACCTTAAAGTTTCATGAGAAGAGAAAAATTGTAATTGAATATTATTGGTGTCGCTAATCTCATGACTTGGTTCAAGATTAAGCATGAATTCAAATTTTAATTTAGATGGATAAGCATTCAGTTCATTCAGTTCATTCACTCCTTCATTCGTAGGATCCTGATCAAGAATAATTATGTTATCAAATGAACCATAATTGTGTTTTCTCAAGGGTTCTTGATAATTATCATGCCAACATTGATCTAGATCTAGGGAATGCCCCACATATTTTGACTCGTTATCATGATCATTTTGATTCATAACTAAACAATGTTTAGATTTATCTTGGCCCTTGTAGACTTCATCATTGAAATATTTTATCAAAGGAATGTGATTCGACGATGCTGGAGAAAAATAAGATTAAGAGGATAACTATAGAATGGAGGAGTGATGAGATGCATTCTATTCCAAATTCAAAATAACTAACCCCAAACTTTCATGATATGAAAGGCATAAAGGATGGTAATTATTGAAGTTTTTGGTTTCATTAATAGGATGATGGGGTTTTAAAAGGTTGGACATAGGTTGTTTATTTTCACCTTCTTCTTCTTCCACAATGACTTGATTAAGAGTTGAAGCATATCTAGGATTACTCAAACATTGATTTGGTTGATGGTTAACCACACAAGGATTATGGAATCACTCTCTTAAATTTTTGTTGACGAGCTCCCATATGGAATCCTCAATTATGGATGTTTCTGCTAAGGATTCACCTAAATATTGATCATGGTGCTCTTGATGGTGATCAGTGGATTCCCACTTGTGGTTCATATAGAAGTTATCATGTGTACCTTCTCCAGGTAGTAATGACAAAGTATTTAGGATGATTTGATGAATATCTCTTTCAATTTTTTCTTTAGGTTTTGAATAATTATTCCTAAGATGCTTTGTCACACTCTTGTTTAATGAAGGATCATTCATAAGATGACTCATAGAGACTTGAACAATTGTTTTGGGAGAGACAACATCCAATTGACAAGGAAAATTATCAGGCATTTTATCATTAACATCATGGGCATCCTCATCAAATTGATTTTTAACAACATAAACATTAAATGATTGACCTTCTGAGGATTTAACAATGGTTTTTCCCCACTCATGTAAGAACTTTTGTTCAAAAAGATCATACCCTATGATATTTCCAACTCTTAGATTGGTGTACCAGGTACGATATTTCCCATCTAAATTAGCAACAAATAATTCCATACAAACATGTTCATGTTCATGTTCTATACAAAATATTCCTATGAACTCCCAGAACCAATCAAGGTGCTCATGAGAAAATTCCTCATTCTCCCCTCTAAAATTATGTAATCTTTCATATGCTCTATCAGGGTCTTTCTTTGGAAATCCAACTATTTAAGAGAAATCAAGAGGATCATTTGACCATCTACTTCGACCCAAAAACCTTCAAAGAATTTGATTTATCAAATCATTCAAGGGAGCTTGGGAAACTACTTCAAAAAGGTCCCACATCCAATTGATGAAGAAATAAATAGGTATTATGAGGTTCTTGATATTAATCTTTGTACCCATGAACAAGCCTATCAACACACTCTTAGTCATCCTCATACCGCGATGATGATTCATTTTTATTATTAATCTTCTATATATCATGATTTTTTGGAATATCTGACTTAGCATGTGTGACACTAGATATACATCTAATTTCCTTATGCTTCTTTGGTTTATTATTCCATAGTGGAGTCTCTATATGGGTTAGCCAGTGGAGGTTCATTGTGGCATTTCCAAATGAAGAGAAAGAGGATTCACCAAAAATTTCATTCAAAAACCTAAGAAACAAAGGAGCTAAAAATGTTGTTGGAAAAAAAATCGCTAAGAGTATATCAAGCCAAAGGACTCTCTACCTCCCCAGCCATGACACCAAAATGTTGTCACTCAATTTGACGCTCTAAGTGTTGGAAAAGACTAATGATTTCCAGATCGATGGAACCTTGAGACTCGGCCCCATGTCACATAGGTATGGTCCCCTCTCTTTAAGTTTCCAAGGTCCACCACAACATACCCAAACTAACCATAGGAGGTGTCCCTAGTCAAAATTTCCTAAGTACTTTCCAGTAAAACCATCTTTCCCAAAGTATTAATTTGATTGTTTTGGGAAAATGGATAAGGATTCCTTAACAAGTTACAAATTGGAAAATGGGAACCCATCAGAAAAATGCTAAAGAGGTAAATATTAAGAATTGCAAAATAAAGATAAATCCCCTAAAGCCACACACAAGTAACCAAAGGATTATGGAAGTAAAAATAGCAAGCTACTGGGTGAAAGGAAAGGCACAAAAATAAGTAGAATAATGATTTAGATGGTCGTCCTTAAATTTTGTAAGTGTAAAAGAACAATACAACCACCTATTAAAGCTTAGAAAACTTAAGCACAAAGTTCCTAACAAGGGATAGTGTCAAGAATAAAATAGTAGCACTTAGAACTGACTTATAATTGAATATTTAAACACTTGAACACTCAAGAATGACGAATGAGGTCAAAACAAAGTGTTGGGATGAGTTAAATGGGAATCCTAACACTAATAGTCTCATTGGATATGAAATTTCAGATCTGGAAATGATGTTACAACAACCTAAAACAATGCATGTATGGTTGTAGCAACTATTTTAATGGTTGAGATAATTATTTAAGGGACTAGTGCCTACTCCTACTGGATTTATGGATTCAATGATGCAAGGAAAAATACTAGGGAATACCAACATAAACTTAACCACTAAAATGACAAACACAAACACACATGCACAAAGCAAAATCGATGGAAAATGTAGCAAACAATAAATTTCTTGACTTATGGCAGCTTCACGACATATAAATATAAGGGAAAATAAATACTTACTTGTTCTTGGTTGTTGATGAGGTCTCTCCACCCTTCCTAGAAGTGAGTGAATTGATACTTTGCTCGAGAAATCCTCAAGACTGGTTGTGGTGCACTTGTTGACATTGGTTCTCCAAACATGCAAACCAAAAATCTTTTGGTAAGCGTGGGTTTTAAGCTAGCACGTACACAAGTAAAACTACCTGATACAAATTTAAGAGAAAATGCAGAAAACTAGAAGAGAAATGACAAAAAATTGAATATCAACTAACAAAATCAAATTCTTATGGAAAAACCCTTGTTCAGAAAGACACTAAGGTGCCTTGGGAAATTCACTGCCTCATTTTTCCTGCATAAAAAACACTAAAATTTTCCACCAACCAGTTGATCCAAGATTCTAATACTTAAGAGGATGTCAATGTGTGAGTGATATCCATGAGCAAAACTCTAAGAGACAAGAAGAAACAAGGAACACAAATGATTAGTTTCTATTCTTGTAATAATCCAAAATTCCTTACAATGAGTTGATCTTTTTTTATAGGAATGAAAAGAGAAAAATACCTATCCATAAGGATTGATGGCTGATATTAGATCCTAGAAACCAAACATTAATGTCTGAGATTAAAAACTCAACAATTTTACATTTTACTTAAGTAGGAAAATTGTTGAAAATAGAGAGGATCAAATTGCCTAATTAAGCTCATAAATTACAAATTAATTCCAAGTTATTTTCCTAGATACATGGGGTTCTCATTAAGGATTCCTCTTTACATATATTTTAAATTTATTACAGTGTTTACATGTTTTTTTATAAAGATCATTTCACAAATTTTCCCTAGGAGAAAAAGTGTGCCTCCCTTGGAGGAAGGTGCATGTCAGGCCCACATACTTTGTCGAATGAAGATTATAAAACTTAGGTATTGCTTAATTCTTTTTATAATGAGGACCCAAGTTGCCAGTTTTTTTTAAATGTCAAAATCTCTTCATGTGATTGACTCTCTGCTAGACTTAGGAATTTTTAACTCAAGACTTTGAAAAAGTTTGTTGATATTTTAATTAATATCCAAAGTAAAAGAATTAATATACAAATCACCTCCAAAATGCCTCGAAATGGATCCTTGATGATGTGAGATGGTGTACGAACCAAATGCATGACCAAAACCAATCTGAAATATTCATTTGATGGATACTCTAAATCGTTAATCTCCAACCTTATCTTTTTAATTAATACTTAGGAAAATTCCACAAATAAAGCCAATAATCCAAAATAGACTAAAAAATACACTTGGAGGGGTCCAATAGAACCCCAGTGATTGTAGCATGATGAAATATGGATCATGAAGCACTCATATTTTTGGTTATCCATGTTGTCCAATCCAAAGTCGAGTTTGAATTAAGTGCATTGGTACAAAGACTCGTCCAAAGTATAAATGAAGATGAAATGTCACTCATAATAATTACTACTAAATCCTTACATAGTCTCCTCATAGGAAAATAATATAACAAAACATAAAGTGTGCAATGAATGTCTCATACACATGCCAACATCTAGTTATCCGTCATAAAGCATTGCTTAAATCATCATTATCTTGGGTGAAGTGGATGGTAAATAAGTCAAAGGCTAGTCAAATGAGATATTGGTCATGAAAAACTTGAGTTACCTTTGGAGAAGAGGGGAGAGTAGGTGCCTCTATCACATTCATTAGTGAGACTAACATAAGGGAGAAATATGTCTCACAAATGGATTATGTGCTAAAATATTATATAACTTTGACTCTAGAAATTCCCCCTTTATTTCTCATTTGCGTAGATATTTCTTTCATTCTCACTTTGTTGTCTTAGATATTCTTCTTTGAATCCCTTTTTTATTTCACTTTTTGGAACACTTTCTTTCTTTGTTATCCTTTAGTTGGTCAATTACTAAAAGATATTGGCCTTATATGTCTCCTGGGAATCATAACCATCATCAAATAAATGCCCAATTTATCATATCTATAAAACTAGGGTTTGAAAGAAGAGGGTTTTCTGGTGACAATTAGATGAAGCCCCAGAAAAATAAAATCGATGAAAATGTACCTAAAAACTTCTTTCTATTAACCTTGTATGGTGATGATCTTCCATTTCTGATCAATTACAAGTGTTTTCTATGCAATGCCAAGTGAAATTGATTTCCCCTCCAAGAGACCAAGTCGCCATCCTCCTGCAAAATAGATATACCTATGAGAACTTATTTGCAACAAGAGATTGATAATCAATGAAGAAAATTTAAAGAAGCATCAAGATGATCTTGAGATATAATAAAGACATTCCTTGAACCCAAGACGATTTGTGGAAGTATGGAGATCAATCACAATAACTCCCCCGTGAAATCTTCCTCTTCACCAATGGTACAACCACCTGCAAAACTGTTAGCGAAGCATAGATCCACAAGAATTCTAGAAGTAAAAATACTTTCCAATATCCATACAATACATTCGACAAAGCTTCCATTAGCCATTTTCGTTATTTTTATGCATCAAAATACTACCTCGAGAAGATAAAAATGCTCATATCTCACTCCTAATTGAACATGGGCATCAACTGACTGCACAAATGAAACTGACACCATAAAAATATGGTAATATTGACTGACTACATACTATGTGAACTTGTGGCTCCCTATGAGAGCCAACTGTCCATTGAAAAACATTTTATTTTAATTTACTGAGGCCAAACTGCTGCATATTGATAAACTGACCCATACATCCAATGAAAGTGCCTGAAACTGAAAACCGAGTGTAGCAATGGACTCAGAATGTCCAAATCCACTAGCAATGAGTACTCATACACCATATGTCCATAAAAATATATATGTCAGAGGCTCCATCCATGTCAAAATAAAAACAATAATAAAGCATGTAATTGTTGATAACCATCAAAATAATACAAGCTATCATGATAAACCACCATATGAAGAATGAATATGTCTAATGGAAATTGATAGACCAAAAATAATAATCATCCACCATCATACGCAAAAAAGAATCCTGGACTCTGATGCTGATAGTTAAAATATTATAAACCCACTACATACTTAGGATAAAAATAATTAATCATTTCTGGTTAATTTCCTATGCACTAGCCTAGATAGTTGGCATCTACTTGGACCACTTAGTCAGTATTTTCCATATATACCTCAAGACCTCCTTTATACTGATTCTGGTTAGATTCTTCAAACTTTATTGACTGCCCAGATTAGTAACTATGCAATTCTACAGATTATGCCGTTATACCATTTTATTCATGCTTTTCAGTGGATAAGGTAAAGTTAGTCAACTAGTAAATTGCTATCTTTTGTGACCAACCCATCCTCCTTGATTTTCTCTCCAGAATCCCGTTGGAGTCATTATCTAAACCACACATGTTTATTTGGCCTAATTGGCCTATTTTACCACGTATCCTAAGTTAATGGCTCGAATATGTGACTGCATCATCAACTAGATCATCCTCCTTCAATCAGGGAGGCTAACTGTGTCTTCTCCTTCAATCGGGGAGACTAATTGAACTTCCTCCTTCAATCAAGGAGAAAATATGGGTTGATCTACATGAACTAAGCACCCCAAATTAGTTAACTAATGTTTTTCCACCTACTTTCAATTAAATTGCAACTGTAATGGCACCTCCATCACTATTTTGTCTATTTTTGGCAATTTCCAGTTAACTGGAGTGATTTAAGGCACCTCCAACAACTTCTGGTGACTCAGTTCAGTTCAGTTCACTTCATCGAAGCTAACTGAAGTCAAATATATGCCCTCACCTACTGATTGACATGCAGTTGAGTTCTATTTAGTTACACTCAGTCATAACTGCCTCCGATTCAGTTAGAGCTGATTATTGATTGTGATTAATGGTTAACTGATGTGTTTAGTGTGTTTAACTGATAGTTAAGTCACTCTCAGGTGTGCAATTCGAATGATCTCTTGGGAATTCGAATTGTCTTGCTATTCATGCAAGTGTATGACATTGTATCACTACTTCTGATTGATTATTGATAATATACAGCTACAACCTCTAATTGCAGCATTGTTATGTCATTTTTTGTGTAAATTGATCATGAATCTTCTGTAAGTTGTGCCTTGGTCAAATGTTCATGTTGTGGGAAGGGGTTTCACCCTAAAGGATGGAAAAGAAAAGGTCAAATGTTCATATTGTGGGAAGGGCTTTCACCCTGAAAGATCCTACATGAAGAAACAACTTGATGCTATGACTCTTCTCCTTGAGAAGAATAACATCAATCTTCTTGACGGTACAGGGAAGAGAGAAAATCATGATCTGAACATCCATCCAGAAAGAGGACATGCCTTTATGGGGAGTATTCAATGCTTGCATCCAGGCTATTTGGATGCAAGGTATTTTTTCTAAGTTTGGGATTGGTAGTGCTTCATCCACTATCATTTTTTGTGACAACCAAAGTTCTATCAAAATCTCAATAGATCTGGTTCAGTGGTAGAGAACCAAACACATTGAGATCCACATGCACTACATCATGGATTTGGTGCATGATAGGACAACTGTTCTGCAATACTGCCTCACGGATGAGCAGATTGCATATATTTTCACCAAGAACTTTACTAAGAAAAAGTCCAATTACCTCCGTTCATTGTTGGGGGTGATTTCATCTGGGTGAAATTTAGTTAATTCTTTAGTGTTCAATTTGAGGGGTGGTTTTTTTCCCACTATTTTTTCCTCTTCTCCTCACTTAGAGTTTTTGAGCATTTTAGAGTTACTTTATTGTAAAGGGTGGCATATGGCCTTTGTTGTCAGGGCCCTATTTTTTTTGCTCCTCCACATGAGTATAGATTGGTTTTTCAGATCTGATGTGTGATATCAGTGAGAATAATATATCAAATTTTGAATCAGATCCTAATTTTCCCACTCATCTCCCAAAATGGGCGGAAAAGACTATCTCTTCCATCGGGTTAGATGTTGGAAATCCTGCTGATCCAAGAAGAACCCGGTCATATTTTCAAAGATCAGGCATTTCTCATTATTGCAATGATTTCTTCCTGTCCAAGACATTCTATATGATGATTGGGTATGATCCCAAGTCATACTACCATGCTCAGAATGATTCGATATGGCAAGTTGCAATGGATGAAGAGTTCAATTCTCTTCGGAAAAATGCAACTTGGAAGCTAATTTCCCTTCCACCTGGGAGGAAACTTGTTCAATGCAAGTGGGTATATATGAAAAAGGTTTCTGCAGATGGATAAAACTGCAAGTATAAAGCACGACTAGTTTCAAAAGGATTCTCCCAAGTCCAAGGAGTGGACTACCATGAGACCTTTGCACCGATAGCAAAGATGGATTCCATAAGGCTATTTTTGGCCATCGCCGCATCCAAGCACTAAGAGGTGCACCACATGGATGTCAAGAATGTTTTTCTCCATGGAAACCTACAAGAAGAGATATATATGAATCAACCTAAATTCTATACATCATATCCATCATTGGTTTGTAAGTTGCAGAAATATTTATATGGCTTGAAACAGGCCCCAAGATCTTGGTATGCCAAAATGGATGCCTTTCTGCTCTCACAGAACTTTGAGAGATGAAAATATGATCCAAATGTATACTAGCAGTAGTATGAAGGTAATATTATGATCATAGTATTGTATTTGGATTATCTTTTGATAACAGGAATCACACTTGCTTCGATTGCCTTTATAAAAACTACTCTTTGTGATGCTTTTGAAATGAGTGATCTAGGCCTGCTGAGACAGTTTCTCGGGATGGAAATCACTCAAGACTATGATGGGATAATGGTGACACAATAAAAATATGTTTCAGACATGTTAATTAATTTTAACATGGCTGATTGTAGGGTTGCACCATTTCCTTTCCTCTTAGGAATCAATCCTGAAGAGGGAAAAGCAACTCCACCTATGGATTCCACTATTTACCGCCAGTTGATCGAAAGTATGCTATACTTGACACATTCAAGGCCTGACATTTGTTATGTAGTGAATGCCATATCAAGGTATATGCAACAACCTCATGAGCTTCATTGGAGGGAATATAAGAGGATTCTATAGTACGTGCAGGGTACTTGATCTTATGGCATTCACTATGTTGCAGATTATGAGCTAGATTTGGTCAGTTTTACAAATTCCGATTGGGCAGGAGATGGCACAGATCGAAATTCCACTTCCGGATATGTGTTTATTTTTGTTGGTTGGACTATTTGCTGGTCCAACAAAAAGAAGGTTGCCATTTCCCTTTCTTGAACAAAGGTAGAGTACAGGGGAGCAGTCAATGCTTGCATCCAGGCAGTTTGGATGCAAGGTATTTTTTCTAAGTTTGGGATTGGTAGTGCTTCATCCACTGTCATTTTTTGTGACAAACAAATTTATATAAAAATATCAATAGATACGGTTCAGCAGCAGAGAACCAAATACATTGAGATCCACATGCACTACATTAGGGATTTGGTGCATGACAGGGCAATTGTTCTGCAATGTTGCCCCACAGATGAGTAGATTGCAGATATTTTCACCAAGAACCTTATTGAGAAAATTTTCACTTAACTCTGTTCACTGTTGGGGGTGATTTCATCAGGGTGAAATTTAATTGATTCTTTAGTGTTTATTTTGATGGGGGGTTTTGTTCCCATTGGATTTTCCTCTTTTCTTCGCTTAGAGTTTTTGAGCATTTTAGAGTTACTTTATTGTAAAGGGTAACCTATGGCCTTTGTTGTCGGGGCCCTATTTATTTTTACTCCTCCACATGAGTATATCTTAAGAGGGTGTGTTGGAGTCATTATCCAACCCACACATGTTTATTTGTCCTAATTTGCTTATTTTACCACTTATCCTAAGTTATTGGCTCAAATATGTGACTGCATCATCAATTGGATCATCCTCCTTCAATCAGGGAGGCTAACTGTGTCTTCTCCTTCAATCAGGGAGACTAACTGAGCTTCCTCCTTCAATCAAGAAGAAAATGTGGGTTGATCTACATGACCTAAGCACCCCAAATCAGTTAAATGATGGTTATTCCACCTAATTTCAGTTAAACTACAGTTGTAAAGGTGCCTCCATCACTATTTTGTCTATTTTTGGAAATTTCCAGTTAACTAAAGTAATTTAAGGCGCCTCCAACAACTTCTGGTGACTCATTTCAATTCAATTCACTTCATCGGAGCTAACAGAAGTCATATATGCACCCTCACCTAATGATTCACATGCAGTTGAGTTCTATTCAGTTAGACTCAGTCTTAACTACCTCCAATTAGAGCCGATTATTGATTGTGATTAGTGGTTAACTAATGTGTTTAGTGTGGCTAACTGAAAACAAATCCACTCTCATGTGTGCAATTCAAATCACCTCTTGGGAATTCAAATTGTATTTTTTATTCATGCAAGTGTATGCCATTGTACCACTACTTCTGATTGATTATTGATAATATACAACTGTAACCTCTAATTGCAGCAATGTTATGTCATTGTCTATGTAAATTGATCATGAATATTTTGTAAGTTGTGCATTGGTCCTCAGATTACTGTGACTCAATTTTCATAATTCCATGATTATCAAGATGTTCCATCACTCATGACAACTCACTCATGCTTTAGCCAATTCGTGAGCTCCTTGACTGATTTGGGAAGTGCTTTAGTCACCTATGGGGGTTTATCATATTTAGTAAGTTTTCTTTATGAGCTAGCACAAGTCACGTCTCCTTAGAAAACTGATTTTACCTATCATGGATGTATTATTTATGTACACTAAGTTGATAAATAATATATAGCCTAATATATATGGATCATTCTCCACTTCTCGTGTATTTTGTCTCATTATTCCTCTCTAATTTTTCCTTGTGCATGCTTGTGAGAAATATCTTGTAGCTAGATATACATCATGTATTAACACATAGTATAAAAACTTCAATTTATACATGGTAGCAAAGATTTCAGGTTGTCAAGTTCTATATATTTGAGGATCTATCAATACTCTACCTAAGAGCTCATCCAGTATCCTATCCCTCTCTGAAGAAAAGATTGAATTGAGCTTACAATTATTTCTCTAATTTATATTTGTGCAGGTTACAAAGAGAATCTCCACGATCACAGCAACAACTAAGCATGGATTCCTCTTCAAATATGATCCTAACTCCATTCAACTATCCTAAATGGAAGGCAAAAATTGGCATTTTGTTGCATAGTAAGGGCCTCTACATATTTTCTATGGCGTTATAAATGAGTCAAATGTTGTTGTTGAGAAATCTAAGTGGCATAATAGAATGGATGAAGCCTATGGGTTGCTTGTCTCTATATTTCTCTTGATTTTCTTTTTCATCTTGATGGTTTGACCACTCCAAATCAATTATGTACCAGAATTGAGTCTCTCTATGGAGTACAAGTTCAGATAAGCATGCATCAATTGGAGAGTGAGTTAATCTCATTGAGTCCAAGCAGCTTCGAATCCATTGAAGGGTTCTTAACCAAATTCAAGACACTTGTTTTATTTCTCAATCAATGTGGGATTAAGAATAAGGAATATCAATTGATTATTTCCATCCTTTCAATATTGCACCTTGAGTACTAAGTTTTTGTGTCAACTTTCCATGCTACTAGGCTAGTTATTTCGAATTGGGAACTGCTTTCTTTGAGTACATTCTTTGATTCACTGAAAAAGGAGAAAGATAAATTGATCCAGATGGGAGCTCTTTGAATATCCAATGGTAAGGATCATTCTCTTATAGTTCAAGGAAGTAATAATGCAAAGTCAAAAGAGAATCAAAAAGTGAAATTGAAGAAGCCAAAGTCACATAATGAAGATGAATGATCAAATCCTACTGATGAAGGTTTGAATTCAATGAAGAAAGTCAAGAAGAAAGAGAGCACATCCAAGTGTTCTTATTGCAGCAATGTCTTTCATTTCAAGAAGAATATAGACATCATATATCAGTTGCTGGAGAAGTATAACATCGAAGGACCATATGAACTAGAGAAGCATGTTGAATCTTCAGAACATTCTCATAGTGTGCAGTCCCAAGGTTACATCAACTATGCCTTGAGTTCTAGAGTCAAATCATTTTCTCAAATATCTGATACAGATTCATTTTCTGATATATCATAATAAGAAATCTCAGTGTCTTTCTTGGATAAATCACCTATCGTTCCACTAGATCGATCTCCCAATGGTTTTGTTCTATCACTAGATCCTAACTTGTATTTATCCATATCTTCCTCACTCCACTCAAATTATTATGAATATGATTTAGAAGTAATTTTTCAAGATGATATGCAGGTTATGACATCATCTATACCATTTACCCATCCTATAAATACTCCTAATACTGTACAAACCCCAAGTTCGCTAGTTGTTTCCTTACTGGATTTCTATGCAGTGTTACTTATTTCTGATGGTTTCAAGCCTTGTTTATTATTCACTGATCGGTTATCCATGACATTAGTAATCCTTGGAATTTTTTTACATATGTTTGGATCTGTTCTAAACATCTATAGTTCCAATCTCAAGTCCATTTAACATTCATATTGACTTACCCAGTAGCTCAACATTTTCCTACTATAGCCCTATATCCTCATGGAGACACTATAACTTTGGTATTTGTTGCTCCATATGATAATTTTTCTGATATTTCATAGTCCCTTCAGCCTCATTTCAGAATTGGGAAGGTTCTACAACAGTTTGAAAAGAAGATACATGGCCCATTTCACCATTTTGTAGGTATACAAAGAACTAATTTGATTGAAATTTTTGCTCTTTAGGAAGGAGTATGCACATATCTCTTTGAATTTTCAGATTTTGTTTACAGATCAGAGTATGAAGTTGGAAGAAATAAGTGTTCATATAATACTCCTCCATCATCCGAGGATGAGATACAAGGATCCTATTATCTTCTTTTTGCAGATACAACACTATAGTGCATGATCATGGAGCTCGCAATTTCTTCATCAAGCTATTCCACCAAAAGAAGTTCACTTAGCTCATTGAAGTGAAGAAAAAGACATAATGAAGACATGTTGTTCATTTTGTGCCTTATCCTTTCTTGACGGAGGATTTTCTGAATGTGGTTTTTCCTCTTTCCTCACTTTTTTGGAAAAAAATAATTGTAAAGGGTGACCATATCCTTGTTGTTGGGCCCTATATACATCTATATTTTTTATTATTTCAGATATCCCCATCATAAATTTAGACTTAAAGGGGGTGTTAGAATATTATAAACCCACTACATACTTAAGATAAAAGTAGTTAATCATTTTTGGTTAATTTCCTATGCACTAGCCTTGATAGTTGGCATCCACTTGCACCACTTGTTCAATACTTGGTATGTATACCCCAAAAGCACACTTATACTGATTTTGGTTAGATTCTACCAAATATATTGACTTCCCATATTAGTGATTGTGCCTTCCTGCAGATTCTGTCTTTAACTGTTTTATTCCTTCTTTTTAGTGGATAAGGTAAATCTAGTCAACTAGGAAACTGCTATCTTTTGTGGCCAACCCATCCTCCATGATTTTCTCTCCAAATTCCATGATTATCAATATTTTCCATCACTCATGCTTTATCCAATTCATGAGCTCCTTGACTAATTTGGGAAGTTCTTTATTCACCTATGGGGGTTTATCATGTTTAGTAAGTCTGCTTTATGAGCTAACATGATTTGTCTCCTTAGCAACTCGATTTTACCTATCATGGATGTATTATTTATGTACACTATGTTGATCAATAATACACGGAAATATATATGGATCATTCTCCACTTCTCTTGTATTTAGTCTCATTATTCCTCTCTCTATTTTTTCCTTGTGCATGCTTGTGACAAATATCCCATAGCTAGATCTACATGATGTATTTACACATAGTATAAAAGCTTCAATTTCTACATTGACTTGGTCAAACTGGGTTGACTAGGTCAAGAATGATAGAAAAGATGACCCAAATGAAAATATCTAATGCTACAAGTACAAAATGCATATAAAATGCTCAATTATCTATGTTAGCAGTAAGAGTCAAGTACAAGTGGCATTTATTGGAAATTATAAGCATACTACATATAAATAATATATCCAAATTAAAGTAATTAGTTTCTACAAACAAGAACGTCAAGTGTATACTCATTCATAGATTTGGCCATTTTGATAGTTAAGGGTGAAGGTGAATAAAACAAGGTAAGGCCTTGGGAATAATTTTTTTTTTAAGAAGGTAAATCCTTCTATTATTGGTTAAAATAAAGCAGTATACGGAGTTTCTTACAGCCAAACGTTTGATTGGTGCTCTTCCCATATTGGGAAAACAGAGAAAAAACTATCTACGCAAGTTTATACAACCAAAATATAGTAAAACTGTTAGTTTTTCTAAGTTATTTTACTTAGGATATTTATCTGAAAGAATAACAAGCACAACAATACATCGAAGATACACAAGATACACAAATATTTTCATTGGGGAAACCATAAAGGAGAAAACCAAAAAAACTTCCTCTGAATAGTTCTGTCACAAAGATAAGAGGACAAGATATAATAACCCAAGAACAATATGTCTGCAACAACTCTCTGTCCCTCCTCTTACTCTCTCTCCTAAAGCACACATGAGAGATAAAGTGAAGTGTGTGACAAACGATGAGGGAATATCCCTGTTTATATTCTTCTGTTGAGTAACTAACTCAACCACTAGGTCAGTCAGGTTACTTGTGGGGCCGACCTACCTAAGAAAACACATAAATACATTTTCCTTTATTTGACTTGGGGACTATTTCTTGAATTACAACGAAGAGTTTACCTCAGTGACCATACACAACGATTACATCCCCAAAATGAAGAACACACATCTCCAATGGGGGTACAACAATATACAATATTAATATACATTGGAGTATCTTTCGAAGTTACAATTACAACAACAATCCCTCTTAACTAGGAAGGTATTGATCTAAATTTCAAGGGGCATATGGTCTAAATTCAGATATATGAGTCATAAAAGAACTAAATGGAGAGGCCACCCTCTCTCAGTCATCATAAAAGCATTAAATAGAGAGAGGTGAGGCTCAAAGAACCCTCTTTGAGCCTCACCCCTCCATGTGGCCTATATACTTTATGTTTCATTGTCTAAGATATTCATATCCTAGATCTCGTCGATGTGTCTTTCTCATAGTTGTCCATTATGCTATCTCTTTTCTTCCTCTCTTGGCATCCAATCCCTTCGGGTCTCAGCCCCCAAGATCTAGATCGATGGTATCAGAGCAGGTACGCTCTCCATGGGAATAAGGGTTTGAGCATAGTTCGGGTTCAAATATCTGCAAATATTTCCAACCTCCTTTTGGCACTCTCATATTCCATTGCTGAGTCATACACTGTAAGCATCATAGTTGGTCCTCAGGAAATACAGGATATCTAAGTTGCAACGGGAAGTTCCATGATCTCTACAACGTCCGATTTTGATCTACAAACCCTTGGAATCCTTTGTGGTCCTCTACAAAATTCAAATGGATGTTGCAACTTGCACAGAGAGTTTCAGAGGCTCTTCCATAGCTCATTAGAAATATATTTCCGTCATCTAAAATGGGTATTTTTTAGTCTTTCATTCACCTTCCTGGTTTGTGAGATATGTTTGTTTAAAGCAACCTATGTCTATACATAGTGCTACCTCATGTACAACAACTTCAAATGAGTACCAAAATATCTATAGAACATATCAAAGGATCTACTATATCTCATTGGAAATATATTTTTGTTAGCTAAAATGGATATTTCGTGGTTTTTCATTTGGATCTCTAGTTTGAGAGTTATCATCGATTGAAGCAACATGTGTCTGGAAAACCAGTGCATGCGCGTCCCTTGATATTCGGAAACCATTTTCTCATTCCTTGGGTCACCATAGAGAAATTGTGTTATATGGATAGAAAGGTCGCTTCAATATCTCAATGGATCTTCAACAGAATTCAATTTTATCACCTGCATCAAAATATATGAATGGATTTGCAGCGAGACATCAACTTCACCAAAGACCATTTTTTTGGACTTTCGTGAAATCCTATTGTAATCATGGTTACAGGTTAACCACAAAAAACCCATGCTTATTGGTAAACCACATAAAACCCATGGTTATTTATTGTAACCATGGTTAGGGGTCAACCACACAAAATCCACAGTTATGGTTATGGGTCAAACACACAAAACCCACAGTCATGGTTATGGTTAGGGGTCAACCACACAAAAACCACGGTTATGGGTTAACCACATAAAACCCTTCTCTTCAGTGGCAATTGACACATTGTAATCATGGGTCTCTTTTTAGTATGAAATGATGGGGACCATCATTTTCTAAGGGGGGGAGAATGATCCGCATTTCAGGGGGATATGATCTAAATTTGGATATATGAGTCATAAAAGCACTAAATGGAGAGGCCACCCCCTCTCAATCATCATAAAAGCATTAAATGGAGAGGTCACCCTCTCTCATCCATGGTATTTCACAACCCATGTTTTTTCCCCAAGGCACATTGTAATAATGTTATAAAAAGGCTCTATGCCTTCTCAATAAAGCATTCAAGGATTTTTGGCATCCTACATTTTTCTTATTCTATTGAATTATCGGGTTATTGTTTCTGAGTGATTTTCTTAGTATGGTTTGAGAGGTGAGTCTCAAAGAACCCTCTTTGAGCCTCACCCCTCCATGTGGCCTATATACTTTATGTTTCATTGTCTAAGATATTCATATCCTAGATCTTGTTGATGTGTCTTTCTCATAGTTGTCCATTATGCTATCTCTTTTCCTCCTCTCTTGGCATCCAATCCCTTCGGGTCTCAAGCCCAAGATCTAGATCAGGTATTCTCTCGCCATAGTCATCGTCACTGAGTCATCGTCGTCGTTGTTGCCATTGTCCTCATTTTGTCCAATATGTCGCATATATCCTCCATAGGCAGTTTCTATAGATCTAGTCCTTTTTCATGCTGGATGTAGGCCTAGACCTCATCCATGTATTCATCATATCCATGAGCAATCCATCACGTAGGTATAGACTAGGACCATTCTTTACATTTCCACTGCAACAACCTGTGTCTCCTACCATCTTCGCTTTGTATCAGATCATCGTGTAGGTACAACCGAAGACCTTCTTTACATTGCCACTGCAATAACCTGTGTTTCCTACCATCATCTCGTCATCATCGCATAGGTATAGTAAAGGACCTTTTTTACATTTCCATGACAATAACCTACATTTCCTACCTTTATATTTTCATATCCAGATTATCTCTTTTGTCCTACACAAAACAAAACAAAGCACACAAATCACAACCCAAATGCATACCACCTTCGTTCTATCAACATAGGAACATGTCAGGGTGTCACCAAGACAATCCTGCACCTACCACTATGTGAGAACCTTCTAGGAGCACACTCAATGCATTAAATCTCTCCACGGTCAACCTGTGTTCTACCAGTAAAGGAGAACCTCCTAGGTGCACCTCATGTGCTTCGTGACCTTATCATCTCCAACATGGGAACACACACATATATAGATATGTATGTAAGGATTGATTACAACCAAACAACCTGCTACATCAAGACTTTTACGTTCTAGGTCAACCTCATGGAATTATTACATCTGAACAACCTGCACCCAGGATATTTTCCATTTGGACAACATTTGGGACGTATTACATCCGAGTAACCTGCATACTATGCCAAGGCTCATTTTTACACTCAAAAAACCCACGGGACTTATTACATTCGAGTAACCTATGTACCATGTCAAGGCTCATATTTACACTCAAATAACCTGTCTCGGGACTGACTACGCCTGAGTAACCTATGTATCACGCCAAGACTCATATTTACACTCAGACAACCTACAATACTGATTACGTCCGAGCATCTTGTTTCACCGGGATTTTTCTTGCTCGGAAAACCTGTCTCATTTCCCATGTGAGATATCATGAATCTGCGTATTATGGTCTCTCGCTATTTCTAGCATAGAAACATATTAGGACTTATTACTTCTAAGGATAACCTGTGAGCTTTGCCAAGACTGATTACATCCAAGGACAACCTACAGGGATGATTACATCCAAGTAACCTATGAACTTCAACATGACTTTTACACATAGATAACCTGTATCTCTAGCTATGTTATAATTCATCACTCCCTCTTTTGAGGGGCCTCGATCTGGATCTGGCATACTAGAGCTTCACTTCTCCTCTCTGCATTATACAAAAATGCAAGTCAAATCAATCAAATCAGATAGTAGCTTTCAAAAAATATATATACTCCCTCACAAATAGCTTAGCAAGTGGCAACATATTCTGCCTCGGCTATACTCAACACCATGCAGGATTGCATCCTACCAAACCAGTAGATCATAATGTATCTCAAACTGAAGAAGAAACCCAAGGTGCTCTTCCTCTCAGTCAAACTGCCTTCCCAATCTGAATCAACATAACCATGCAGGTTAGTCTTCTGATTCATATCATACTTGAGCCCATAGTCAACTGTACCCTTTAGGTACCTCACTACATGATTTGCAGCAACCAAGTGAACATGTCTTGGATCCATCAGGAACTAGATTAGGGTGTTCACAACAAAGCATATGTCTGATCTCATATTCGTTGGATACATCAATGAGCCAATCATCTGGTGATACATCGTGGCATCAACTAACTCTAATGAAGCATCACACAGTAGCTTCAAGCTCGATGGAATAGGTGTGGTTATTGCCTTGGGGTCTAGGATTCCAAATTTATTCAAAATCTCCACTGCATACTTTCCTTGACCAAGAAAAATCCCATCTGCATTATTCCACACCTCCATGCCTAAGAAGTAGCGCATCATCCGTAGGTATTTCATTTCGAACTCAGTGGAAAGTATCCTCCTTGCATCTTCAATGAGTTTGTCCTCTCTTGTTAGGAACAAGTCATCGACATATAGCAAGAGCATCACTGGTCTTCCACTGTCAACCTTAAAATAAAGTATGGAATCCACTTTACTCTTAGTAAATCCTAGGCCCATCAGGAAGTTTTTCATCATGTCGTACGATGTCGAACTTGAGGATTTTTTGTAGTCACTCCCTCTTCAGACCCTATGGAGGTAGGATTCAGGTTCCTACGAGATATCCTTTCCATACTAGATATAACCTTGGATAGATCTTGGGTGGGCCACAACTCCACCCTCTTTATTAGATTCCAAAATGCAACTAATAGGCTCTATTCCCTCAAAGCTAAACGAAATTTGTTCTCACTTACCAACAAGATATTCCTTAAAGAAGACCTCACCAAAGCACAGGTTGCAAAGCTTAAAAATTCTAGGGAACAGGTTGCAATAGCAATACAAGAAGGAAAATGGGAGGATATTCGAGACTATTTCCTCCCAGGATGCATGCCTCGAACGAGAAGCTCTAAATAACGATCTCAATTGGAGATACGTCAAGGCACAATCATCACTATCCGATGCTAGAATGGAAATGGGCCCTTTTGGTCATCACCAGGTCTTCTGTTGCACTCGCATCGACTGATATCCTCCTCATGACCACGACTCATGCAATCCCTATGCGATCTCTCTCAACATCACAGGTTACCACTAGTTCTCAGTCTACAAACAAGAAACAAGGTGTTCTAGTGGAGTAAGGGGATCAAGAAGAGTTTCTTGTCTGGTTAGAGAATCTCTATGGAATAGGGTCTCATTGATGGCCACGGACGAGCATGCTAGATTCATGTGGATATGGGTCAGAACCAGGATCTTCCCCCTGAGATACGTCTACTTCTCAGTTTGATACTTTCCACCAATGTCCTCACCCTTTTCCATCCACAATGGAGTAGACAGGGACCCCTTTATGGACTTATATACTAGCATCACCAAGTACTCTGCTAATAGGGAGGTCTTACTTATGGGGTATTTTAATGCTTGTACTAGAGACCTACATATCCCTCTCCATGACCGATCTAAAGATGTGTTATGTACTAAGGGGATTGACCCGGTCTCAGTAGGTCTTCACCAGACTTCAAAATATTCCTTGGGTCCCACTACAACTTATGGAAAACATCGCTTGTAGTTATGGGAGTCCCATGAGTTTCTTATCCTGAGCGACCTCCCTTTCTTCCATGACTCTCACCTTTTCACGTGTCGACCACATGGAGGTGGGGCTAGTGTGGTGGATTATTCTATCCATCCAGAACTTGCTTCCTTTCATTCGAGACCTCTCTATTTCTCCCATCCCTCTAGTTCACCATGCACTTCTTTCTCTCTTCCTCCAGTTTGACCCTCCTCTTCCAACCCCTCCCTACCTTGGACCACCTTTCACTTCGATGAAGGCAACATGGACATCTTCTTATCCGCCCTCCGCCAGACTCCTCCCCCTAAAGCCCATTTCTCCTCACTTGACTTGGCCTTTGCCAAGTATCAATGCCTCTGATCTGTAATCTGGGAGGTTTCACTTAACTCCTTCTCCCACTCCACTCGTACCACCTCTACCACCCCTAAACCTAGATCTTGTCCCATAAATGGTACGATGAAGAATGCAAAAACCTCCACCGAGAACTCCGCTATGGGTTCCTCCACTCTCGTTCTACTTATCCCAACATTAAAATGTCTTACCATCGTCTCCTTCGTCGCAAGAAATGACAATTTGTCTCTCAAAGAATATGGGAACTTTCATCTCTCCTTGCCCATTCCCCCAAGCATTTTTGGCATAACATCCTCTCTCGGTGCTCCCCTCTCCCATCCAACTTTGACCCTGCTTCCATGTTTTCCCACACCTCCAATCTCTATGACATTCTCGGCTAGGACAAAATTCATGTTGCTTCCCCTCCTTTCTCATGCCACATCTTCACCAATAGCAATGTTACAGAGGCCATCTGGGCGATGAGCAACAGCAAATCAACATACAAGGATGGCCACCAAACAAAGTTCTTCAAGTATGGTCTCTGGGTTCTAGTTAACTACTTCACTTATCTCTTCAATCACATGGTCCACGAAGTTTTTCCTCCAGTTTGGTCTCACAATATCATATCATTTATCAGTTTCACAAGTCAATATCCACTTCTGATCCCAACAACTACAGAACGATCATGGTAGTCCACACATTCTCAAAGTTATATGCCACTGTTCTCCACATGAAGCTTTCTAGTGATATTGAGGAGAGAAATATTAGAGCCCGAGGTCACGAAGGGTTCATACCAACACATCATGCCATCGACCACATTTTTACTCTCGGAGTCGTGATTGAGGAGGCACACCACCATTCCTTGAAAGTCTACTATTTCTTTGTAGACTTTCAGAAAGCCTTCAAATCAATTATGAGAGAATATTTATTGCAGAGGCTCAGCAACATCGACATCTCAAATACCCTACTGATAGATATTATGCACCTTTATGAGTCTATTCATGGTTGTCTTCACACAGCTCGAGAATTATCTAATTTCATCCATAGCACCATTGGGGTGAAACAAGGTTGCCCACTTTTTCCCACCTTGTTTGGAATCTACATAGATAAGTTGGAGGCCTTTCTCCATGAACATATCTAGGAAGTAGATGGGTTCCTTTTCCACCATGTCCTAATCTCTATCTTAATTTTCACTGATGATGCAATACTCTTATCTTCCTCCCAGAACGTCTACAAAAACAACTTGATACCTTATCTCTATTTTGCGACCTTTGGAAGATGACAATGAGTTTGAGCAAAACAAAGGTTATGATATTCAATGGGGCAAAGAAAAACTCTTATTTTCGCCTCCTATTCAAGGGGGAGGAAATCTATATCACCAGTACTTATACTTACTTGGGAGTGTTGTTCTCTGGTCCCCGCTTCAATCTACGACCAACTCTCCAGCCTTGAATCAACAAGGGGTATGGGTCCCTAGCCCTTCTTGAGAGACAATGTTTTCGCCACTTCCAAGATATCTCATCCAATATGAGCCTATTAGATACCTTGATTCGTACCACTGTTTTATATGGATAGGAAATTTGGGGACCCTCTCTACTCGAATTGGATTGGACCTCAACTGAGAGAGTCCAGATCCTTCTTCTTCATCGTATCATCATATGTAAGTAGACAGTGCCACAACACATCATCCTAGCTGAGTTTGGGGTCCAACCCTTCTGTATTGAGACAATCTTCAAATTGGATTCCTCCTTGCATCAGATCCAGGGGTTATTCAACTCGTTAAAAGGTCTGGATAGGTACCCTTATCTATCATATTGCTTTGTTGATACCATTTCCTGAGCTACCCACTCAAGTGGAGCCAAATGTTGGCTCACAGGAGTCTTGAGCCTTCTTACATCAGTGGGGATCCAATTAGATCGCCTCCCCTCATTTCGGTATTCTCTCGATGCCCTCGGTCACCTTTTACCTACCCGACAGGAGTTGAATAAGATCATCAAATAGGATGTTTGCAAGGAGTACATCCAGGTTACTTGCATCAACCATTCAAGGGGATTGTGCCCAAAGATGGTCTTTTATGCTGAACACTTCTTGGAGATTAGACACGGTCTCCTTGTCCAACCCTAGTACACATTTCACCATTGGATGCATGCTCTTTGGATCCCTCTAAGACAACTCAAGGTAGGATCACATAGACTCCGAGTAGAGACAGACCACCCAATCGACAGATCAGATAGGATCTTCTAGATATGTCATCTACAGGAAGTGGAAACTAAGACACACTTTATTTTTCATATGTCCTATATACTATGAGATCAGAGGACGCTTCTACTGCTTGTATAGGGGCCCTCAAACTCTAGGAGCCTTATTCAGATACACACATCAGAGATTCTTAGCACTATATTCAGGAGGCTCTTAGGCTTCAAGCGCAGGTACTCCATCCCCCCACCAGATTGGATACCACCCAAAGGATCATGACGTTCTTCAACATGCTACCACCTTCCAAGGGAACCAAGAGATATACCGACCTAGATACCAATCCAGTTCCTGGATCAGTCAATATTGATGGTTCTTGACCCACGAGATCTTAGCGGAAGCTTTGTACCACACCTTCCACTAATATGCACACAAGACCCTCCATACCTTGTCGATGTCACTCCAGAGGACACCTCGTTCCCACCATCTCCTATTTGGGCCAACAGACACTATTGCATTTCCCTCAGTTTTCCTCTTTCGGTCACGAATGTTAGGAGTACTAGACATTCCTTGATCATTTTGGCTCTTAGATCCGGTCCACTTGAGCTTCTTCACCCTTGTGTAGGGTTATGGTGTTGATACTGGGCCGAGATCTCTCCCATGGTTCAGCACAGCTCGCTTTGTACACTTCTACTTCCTTTCTATATTACTTCTTGTATTGTATTTCTTTTTTAAGGGAGATCGTTTGGTCCTCCCACATGTACAAACATCATTGTAACCGACAGTCCCGTTGACCTACTTTGTGGTCATTAGTGGACATAAATAAAATTATCTTATCTTATCTTATTCCCTCTGCATTTTGTACTCTATGAATTGAAACATTTTGTACTGGAGTGACAAGTAGCTTCCTTTATGTCAGAAAAATAGGACCGCAGAGCAATAACAGATATACAGTTAAATCAATAAACAAGATGCAAAACACATTAAGACATTACAGAGAGACACAGATATAACATGGTTCACCCAAACGATGGGCTACGTCCACAAAGAAATTTGACAGTCCTTTTATTACAGTCCAGAAAGATGAAGGGATACACCCTACAGCAAAACCGCTGCACTTCCTCTTCACGCTCTCACAGTCTCTCTTCCAGTACAATACAATACCATATCCAGTCGATTTCCAATTCTCTCTTTTATAGGGGAAATACCATGGGAAAAATTCTAGGGTTAACCCAATACCATGGGTCTGCAATACTGTTGGCCAACACACATCCCAAAACCCCAAGTGTAACGTCCTGGTTTTGACCCCGTTTACATGATGTATATAATGTAATTAATCATGGTGAGGAGCTCAGGGAAAAATCCCCACCATCGATTTGGTTGTGTATGTTTCAGCAATGGGGATAGTTGCCGATGGTATGTCGTGCTATTCAGCACCTTATAATGTGACATCATGTAAACACACACATCAAATAAAAATAAAACCACAACCAGCTACGACAGTGCAACATTGAATGAAAAGGGCATGATTCAAAAGGATAAGGGGTGGGGGTTTTCAAACCTTGGCCTATGGGGGAAAAACCCATGCGTGACTACCTTGTGTGTTTGCCACCTTTCTTTTCTTATCCAACCTCTTTATTGCTTTGTTTTGTTAGTTGCGGAGTTATTGTTGAATGGCTGCTGGTGGTTGAGGCTATTATTGTCTTTGGGAGTGGGGTGGAAGTACTGTCAGTCCCTTGCCCACGTGCCCACTCCACCCATGACTGCATTCACTCTTCTCTCCCACGTTTCCCAATCTTCACGATTATGGTCTGTTGCTCTCACGCCTGGTCGGAAACTTTCATGATGGGGGTCTGTTCATTGTTCCTCATGTTGGTCTGTGGATTCGCGCACATAAGGTGAAGTTGTTTCTCCTCACGCGCAGGCTGGGATCCTCACGCAGAGAAACGTTCTACTCTCTCCTTACGCACAGGAATTCTGAGTTGATTTCCTCACACAAGGAGTGGATGAAATTGCAGTTGTTCCCCAGGATTTTCGGGTGCAGGAGCCATTCACGCTTAGGGTTGTGTGCCTACGTGTTCACACCAGTTCGGTGGTATGTATATGTCTCCTTGTTGATTATGGCCGGGTATGCTGTCTGCTGTGGTCTGCGGTTGTGTTTTCCTTCTGCCCATGCCGAGAGTCTGACTTTCTCTCCACTGTCGAACTGTGTAATTTTCCGCTACTTCATTGGGGAACGGGAGTTGTCATCTTCCCCATGTTTTGTTGGCTATGGTGTCCAACTGTGTTTGGGCCACCATGGATTCTTAGTGAGCCGTTGTCTGTCATCAACATTGTCCCTGTTTTGGGTCTGTGCATAGCTTCCATCGTCTTCATTATGAGTTTGGGCTACTGATATACCCTGGTTTGGGTGTTGTTGCTGAGTTGTTTTGGCCACATTAGGGCCAAGAACAACTCAGGGTTGCCTGGTGGGCTTGGGCTTTGTTTCATCCTTGGTTTGGGTTTGTCACCGGTTGTCTTTGCCTTCATCACAGAGCGATGAATAAAGTTGTTTTGCTGCGGGTATGCAGTGGTTGTCCCTTGGACTGTGCTGGCTTGGTTGATTGGTTGATGGCCTGCTAAACCCAGTTGTGTTGGTTTGACTAATTTAGTTCCCTGGCTATGTGTAAGCCTGCATTGACCCTTATCCTTGGAGGAATCATGCCCAGCTCGGGGGTGGTAGCGTTGCTGAGAGATTGAGGAGCACGCTGGCCTATGGTTGGGTGGAACGTTGCAGCGACGTAGCTGGTTGCGGGAAAGTTCTTCATTAAAAGATAAGTACTCCTGATTGTCTCATCTCTGCAATGTATCTATTGTTTCATGTATTAAGATGAACATGTGGAATGCCAGAATGTATATGTTTGCTTCCACTGAATGCTTTAAGGAATTATGCATCTGTGTATGCTTGTATGTTTAGCATTCATGTTATGCATCATGTTAAGCTTTTAATTTCAGCATTGATCTCTTTTTTTTATGTTCATGGGGCTATTTGCCCGCCTGTATGTGGTGTTCGTCGCGTCCTCTTCGTCAGTCACCTGGTCGGGGACGTGACAGAGTGGTAACAGAGCCTAGGTTGCAACAGTGGGCCTCTATGGGCCATGAAGGATGCAGTGACAGAGGCAGGTTGCCTTCTGCCTAGCAGTGATCAGGAAATTTGATGACAGTGAATGAATGGGAAAGAATTCCAAATTTTTTTAAGTGTTGACAGTCGGCTCATCGGAACACTAAAGAGGAACAGACTTCCGATGTGGCAGAAGGATTTAGCGTCTGACAGCCCGCCGTGGCGGCTGCCAAACGGACTAGGACGCCGATGCAGCGGTGGATCTGATTGCTGACAGTAGAGAAGGAATAGCGGCGGGGATCCTCTAAGCTTCTGTCGGAGGGAAATAGTGGATCAAGCGTCCGCCATTGTGGATGAAGAAGCAACTACGCGTCCGACGGGAAAGTGGTTCCGACTGCCGACGGGTGTTATGTTCGGCGGAAGGTTTAGTCGAAAGGCCATCCAACGAGGCGCGGCAGTGGAGAAGAATTTTTGGAAAAATTTGTCTAAGTGCTCCCCATCGGAACAATTAGCGGAATTTACTTTCGCCGTTGCGGAAGAGTTAGAGGGAAGCGCACCCGACGGAAAAGTCATCCGATCGTCGACGCCATCAAGAAGGTTAAGGCGCGGAATCGTTGACTGGCGGAGGAAGTTAGTAATCCACAAGCCGCAGTTTCGGAAGACATTAGCGGTTTGACTGGCAGATACATCGGCTCAATTAGTGGTTTAGACTCCCGATACCGCCGGTCGGAAGAAGTTAGTGTTTGGCGAGCCGCCGTTGCGGAAGCCAAAGTCACTAGGCTTCCGATGTAAAAAGACTGTCGATTCCGATTGGGCTATACCGCAGTAGATTTGACCGTCGATCGGAGAAAGATTGAAGACGATGTGCCGTCGTTGCGGCTGCGGAAGAGATTAAGTCACCGACAAAGCAGAAAAACTTAACGTTGGACAGCCCGCCGTTGCGGCTGACGAAAGGACTAAAGCGCCGATGCGGCAGTATTGGCGGTTTCCTCCAGTAGGAATCGTCGATGGGGATAGTGTTTCCTGTGCCGCCGCTACGGAAGCGGAAGACACTAAGTCTTACGATAAGAAAGACTGCCAACGCCGATTGGAAGGAGAGTGAGGACATTGGGCCGCCGTTGCGGCTGCGGATGAAGTTGTTTCACCGACGGAAAGAATATGTCGAGTCTTATTGGCCAATTTTGTTGGTTATAGAATTGTGCCAATCTCCCGTAGTTTCAGTACCTTCATTCGCAGACAATATCCACATAGCTCACTTTGCCGTCAAATACCCTGTGGCCTTTGGGGTTTTTAAAGGCCTTTGCTACCGCTGCCCAAAGAAATTGAAAGGTCATGCCTCCACCCGATTTCAACCCATGTATTGGGCTTTCTATGGGCTTCCTATTTTTCCCTGTACTGTAATTCAATATATCTGGGGGGAGATTTGGAGACGTGTTATTTTATGGAGAAGGTGAGGCTACTGATGATTGCTCAAAAAAAAAAATCATCATCACGTAGCATCTCCCTCTTATATATGTATAAAAGAGGGGCTTGGTCATCTTCCCCGGTTTAAAGGGAAAGTTACATTCAATGGGCAAGAGTTCGAATCAGAGGAATTTCACAAGAAACCAAAGGGATGCCAAAAATGCAGCCGTGTATAAGATGCAAAGATTTGGTGAAAATCTTCATTTTTAGAAGTGGTGTGCTTTTCACACCCGAGGTCGGAATGAAGCATATGGATAGGCGTTGGAAAGCTTATCCAGTAGGGAACAAGGGAAAGTCACCAGAATATGAGTATGGAGTACCAAAGTGCTAATGAAGGCCGCTGCTATCAAATAGACAATCTGGAAAGTTGCATGCCCAAAGGTAGCAAGGGCTAGGAAGGATAATCAGTTGTTGTGTGGAAAAGGAGTTCCATGCCAGGATGAAAGACTTGAAAAGGGAAGTTTTCCTTAAAACCTTGTCTTGCTGATTATAGCTAAATTTCCTAAGTTTATGCATGAAATGCATGAGGATATGCCTTGCATACATAGCATACTAAGGATTATACATCTATAATAAACCACTAATGATAATCATTGCTTTGATGTTGGCATTAGTGGAAAAACCAACGACAACACGGACCTAGCTGAATATGTTGCTGATCCTGACAATTGTGACTAGCAACCCTTTGGAGAGAGGGATAAAGCAACAAGTCCAGGATAAAAGTTGGTGAGCAAATCCTGCAATCTTCTGGAAAGGACCAACCAAATCGGTCATGTCAAGGGTGTAAGTATGACCCATGCAAGTAAGAGTTTGCTTATGATAAATTCCATGAAGTGGTAAAGGTAAGAGAGCCCCTACCATGTGGATGTTTGAATATAGAAAGGTTTCATGCCTGTATATATTGATTGAGCTTAGTAGCCCAAGGAGAGTAAGTATGGGGAAAATGTTGTGATGTATTGCATGAATGCATTGAGATGAGTGCATGTGATATTATGAATGACTAATGACTGAAACGATGGACTAATGACAATCCAGGAACCATTTCAAAGGTTGTTATGAATGCAGGATAGTCATAATCAATTGGCTACCAGAAATGCTCTATGGAAGAGCGAGGTGGTATGAATGATACGCTTGTGAAGTAAGGGTATCTAAACATTTCATTGTATGAATGATGTGACTATGCCTTGCAAATGTTAGTATGATGATGATTGCGTGAAGTAAATGAGTTTTGGTAATGTTGATGTGACTAACCGCTGGAAGTATTCGAATTTTATAAATTCTGAAAATGCTTCAGTAATGGTTGTAGCAATGAAAAGGTTATATGCATCCAGACTTACCAAGTGTTTGGTTGATTGAAGCTCATGTTTCAGGTAGATTATTTCGAGCATGGTAGTGAGAGGTAAGACCCTGACCAATGCCAGAATCTACCATTTATGAGAAGAGTCTCATGGTTGTAAAAATAGTTGGTATGCAAAATAGGTTGTTAAAATTTGAATTGTGAATTTCGGATTTGAGAAATTACAGACGACTACTAATCACTGTTGACTTGTATAAGATGGTGTCAGGAGGGACGCATGGTAAGTGGTATTCATGTTATGATAGTAAGCATAAAATTATAATGGGCATAGTAGTGCTGCTTACAATAAACCCACAATTGAACAAGTCAATTTCTGTAGTAGATAAAATTGCAAATTCCTAATGAAGTTGAGTACTAATGTCATTGCCTGGTTATGGAACAATCAATTTGGATTGTATTATCAGGTAATGATTGACTGTTTGGCTATTTGATGAATGTGTCAGGGGTACACGCTGTAGGAAGATCATGCGTGATGGCCTGCAAAAGCCAAACTTCATGGGAATTTTTTCCCTTGGAAATGGGTTTCGGGTGAAGCGCCATTGGACATTTTGGGAAATGTCTCATCTGCACTGCATGTTAGGTAGTAACATGAGTGAGATGGTATAGATTATGTCGGTGAGACATGTGTTTATATGAAACTTAAAAGGAAGTAGGGATGGGGGCTTGGTTTGCTTGAACTTGGTGAGTGGAAACCACATAGACAGAGCTAGAGGGCTAGCTTTCTTCTCCACCACCCCGGGATAGCACTGGAAGGGAATGCAGGGCCTGAGGGGCTGTGTAGCAGAGAAGGGACTAATTCCTTGTGTTGGGTGTGTGTGGGTGTCTTAGAATTTAGGCTAGTTCTGGTGTAGGTGTTCCTAGCTCTGCCATAAGCTCACCAACTTAGCATTTAGCCTTTCCCCAACTCCTTGATGGCTTGACGGTTCTTGGTATACATAAAAGGCATACTGCGTCGGCAAATGGAAAAGTGTTATGTGACCCTTGCTCTGAATATGCATGTTTAATTATTAAATTCCATATACAGAACGTGTTTTTATTTATTTCCATGATGACCGATTGCTTGAGTATGAATAGGGCCTACATAAGGCTGGAGCCTTAAGTATACTAAATCCCCTACCTCAAAGCTCCGCTCAATCCTGTGTTTGTCGACATACAACTTCTGTTGATTCTGGGCTGTTTGTAAATTCTCCTTCAGTATTTTCAGAATGTCCTGACTGTCCTGTATCCAATCCTTAGCCTTAGGAGCCCTACTATCTCCAAATGCCAAATCTGCATAGTCCAAGGCCTCGTAACCATATAATGCCTTAAAAGGAGTCATCCTAATAGACATGTGATAGGTAGTATTGTAGCAATACTCTCATAGGTGTAGCCATTTGATCCAGGTTCACTGCTACCCTGCTACATAGTTCCTTAAATATCCTTCGATCCACTTGTTGACTATTTCCGTTTGCCCGTCACTCTAGGGATGATAACTCGTACTGGTAGCCAGTTTGGTCCCCACCAATCTGAACAGTTCCTGCCAGAAGGCACCTGTGAATCTGCTATCCCAATCACTGACAATGGTCTTAGGTAACCCGTGTAACCTGAAGACCTCCCTGAAGAATAACTCAGCCACTTGAGTTGCCGAGTAGTCTGATGATATAGAGAAGAAATGTGCAAACTTGTTCAATCTGTCAACCACTACATATAAACAATCTCGCCCTTGGACCTCGGGCAAGCCTGAAATAAAGTCCATGGAGATGCTTTCCCACTTCTGCTCTGGAATCGATAGTGGTTGGAGTAACCCTGCTGGATGGGTGTTCTCAATCTTGTTCTGCTGACAGATGCTACATTCCCGGACATGCTGCATAATTTCCCCCTTGAGGCCCTTCCATGAGAACCTCTCTTTGATCTGCCTGTAGGTCTTTAAGAAACCTTGATGCCCTGATAAAGGAGAATCGTAGACTGCCTGAATGATCTTTTTCCTCAATGTGGATTCTGGGACGAGGTATATCCTGTTTTTGTAATAGATGATATCATTCACAATCCTGTACCTGTCATCCTGAATTTGACCGTCCAATAATTCGCAAGCAAATTTATTTTTGGAGTATTCCACTAAGAGAAGTGCCCTCCAATCCGTGGATATACTACTGAGAGATAATGGGCCTGGACGCTTGGATAATGCATCAACTACTACATTATTCTTACCTTTTACATACTTGATCTCGAAATCGTAGGCTTGTACTTTGCTGACCCATTTCTGCCGTCGCTCATTCAGTTTCTTCTGCTCGAGGAATACTTGAGGCTGTTATGATCGGTTTTGATTTTGAACTTACTGCCCACCAGGTACTATCTGAATTTTGTGAGAGCATGCAAGATGGCTAGCATCTCTGTCATATATGGAGTAATGGCGCTCGTAGTTCTTTAGTTTACGGCTCTCAAATGCAATAGGGTGATTATTCTGCATCAACATTGCTCCTAACCCTTCCCCTGAGGCATCACATTCTACCACAAAGGGTTGTGAGGAGTCTGGTAATGCTAGAACTGGACAAAAACTCATAATAACCTTCATCTCCTCGAAAGTTTTATGTGCTAAGTCTGTCCAAGTGAACGCTCCTTTCTTGGTGAGATCTGTGAGGGGAGCTGCAAATTGGGAGAATCCCTTAACGTACCGTCGGTAATAAGTGCACAGACCTAAGAAACCTCTCAATTCTGTAACTATTTTTTGCGCGGGCCAATCTCTGATAGCTCGAATTTTCTCCATGTCAACCTATACTCCTGCATTGATTATGTGTTCTAAATACAAAATTTCCTTCATGCCAAACTGACACTTGGACATTTTCGCATAAAGCGAATGTTCTTCTAAAATACTCAATGCTTCGTCCAAGTGTTTCAGATGCTCTTCCCATGTTTTGCTGTAAATCAGGATGTCATCAAAGAATACGAGCAAAAACTTACGTAGCTATGCTCTGAAGGTGTGGTTCATGTATGACTGAAAAGTGGCCGGAGCATTGGTAAGTCCAAAGGGCATGACCAAAAACTCATAGTGACCATAGTGACAGCGAAAAGCTGTTTTGGAGATGTCCTGGTCCCTTACCCTGGTCTAATGGTATCCTGAGCGAAGATCAATCTTGGAGAAGTATTGAGCTCCTTGAAGCTCATCCATGAGTTCGTCAATTCTGGGAATGGGATACCTGTTCATAATGGTATTTTTGTTGAGTGCTCAATAATCGATGCACATTCGCAGTGTACCATCCTTCTTTTTTACTAGTACCACTGAGGATGCAAAGAGGCTAGAACTGGGCCGAATATATCCAAGCTCTAGTAATTCTTTGATTGTTTTCTCAATCTCATCCTTGTACCTTTTGGGATGCCTGTAAGGAGTGGTGATGACTGCTTGTGTCCCCTCCTCTAGCTCGATGATGTGTTCAAAACCTCGGTCTGGTGGTCTACCTGATGGAAGGTCCCGAAAAACCTTTTCATGTTTCTGTAGCAAGGTTTGAATATCACTTGGGTGTTGTGTGTTGGTCTCTGGGGGTTTCCTGAAGGTGACCAAACATTCTGCGGCCCATTCTATATCATCCTGACGGAGTACTGCCTCCATCCTCTATGATGAGACCGGTTTTGGGGGATAAGTGTTCATGCCCCTCAAAACTACCCGTTTGTCGTCTGGCCCCTAGAACTCCATTTCCATTGCCATGTAGTCTGTAGTGTATTTCCCTATAGAATAAAGCCACTGAACACCCAATACCACATGAATATCCGCTACATCCACTACATAGAAAGAGTCTGTCATCTGATAGTTACCTAAGGCGACATTCAATTTTGGGATCCAGTGGTTGCACTCCATGCTGGAATTCCCGACTACTGCTACAATGAATCCTTCGAACTTCTCGGTCTGAATACCTCTCTTGGCTACCCAAGCGGAGTCAATGAAATTGTGGGTGGCTCCCCCATCAATCAATACTCCTACTCTGTGACCCTGTACTACTCCCCTGACCCTAAAAGTATGGAATCTTGGTACTCCAGATAATGTAGCAATGACCCCCTCTGGTGTATCACCCTGGTGTGATTCCTCCTCAGCTGCCCGTAGTTCTTCTGTGGCTTCCTGCTCATAGTCGTCCTCATCATTGTCTGAATATACCTCAATGTAGTGAGCCTTCGCCTTCCCTGCACACCTATGTCCCGGTACCCATGGTTCCTGACAGGTGAAGCATAGTTTCTTACTTCTTAGATCTTTCCTAGTGTCCTCGTCTAACCAAGTTTTCTTGGGCACATCCTGCTGGAAAGGTTTCCTGTCCTTGTCCCTAACAGGAAAATTGGTTTTCAGTGGGAATTTGTTTTTGGGGACTGAATCCTGAAGATCTCTTGCTCTGCTAATGGCATCCTACAGAGTGAGGGGTTTGTAGTTTTTCACCCATCCCCGTAGTGGCTCTGTGAGGGCCTCAGTGAATAACATAGTCAATCTGTTCTCTGACACGTCTGTTACCATAACGGCTATCCTCTGAAATTCTGAAATGAAAACTTCTGCACTACCGATCTGTTTGAGTTGAGCCAACTCCCTGAAATGTATCTTTGGATCTTTCCTATCAAACCTCTCTGTGAGCTTCTGAGTGAAGTCACTGTAGGAATGTATGGTGTTGTGACCCAATGTCACCAATCCGTGGTACCACCACTCGTGAGCTTCTCCGTCCAGGTGAAGTGTAGCCAATTTAATGGCGTCTATCTCTGTCATGGGGTTGAGTTGGAAATAGGTAGCCAACTTTTGAACCCATATCCTCGCTGATCCTCCGCGAATCCCATCAAAGTTTGGGATGGTCAACCTGCCCAAGGTCTTCTGTAGCTCATAGTTGTGATTGAAACCCTTGTTGAAATTCCTGGGCCTGTTTCTACTCTTCATGTTGCAGAAATCTGAAAAAGACATGGCAGCATGAAATTCATCCCCTAAGTCTCTATACTCCTGTAAATAAGCCCCAAAAGGCTCGCTAGGTTCTACCTGCATGACCAGGCCCCCTACTGTATCTGCCAAGAAGTGAGGCATGGTAGGCCTAGTAGAAGGTCTACTGTATATGTGCGGAGTATTCTGAATGTTAGTGTACGCTATCTTTCCACTGCTGCTTGAAGATCCCCGATCTACCAGTGAGGGAGGTGTACTGTTGATACCTGTTTCCGGTTTCGTTGATAATCTGTTGATTGCATTGAGTACATCTTTTTGTCCTTTGGCTAAGTCTTGCAACGCAGAGACCAAGCTGCAAAACTCCATCCGATCCTCCTCTTCTCCCATTCCTTTTCCCCCATCCGAGTGTATACATGTTTGTTCCATATCTGAATTGGTATCTTCTAGTTGGATATCCTCAAACTCCCTTGTGTATCTACTCTTTCTCCTCCTATAGGTTACAAAAGGGTCTCCTCCTATATTCATCTACGTTTCATTTCTTAAGCCCACAGCTGGCCAAGAAGATAGCTCTGATACCACTGTAATATCCCAAATCCCGATATTTTCTATTTCTAAGCAAATATGCTGATACAACTCGGCATGCAAACTGCCATGCAAAAATCCCTATTTTATAGAAAAAATTAGGGTTAGGGTTTGTGGGACAGAATGAACACTTACCACTGATAAGCCGGCTAGACTGCTCCGGAGAGAGTATGCAAGCACCGAGAACTGGATCGGAGATGGGCAGATCTCTTCTGCTTCTGATGAACCCCCAGCAGCAAGAACCCCAGTCATAAAAGGGTGACACTTTCAGTGAAGGAGGTGTCCGGTGATGCTGTCGATTTGCAGGACTAACAGCCTTCCCGTGCCGGAGAGAATGCCTGGTACATGCGGGATTTCTGAGATCTCTAGGCAGGATAGCGACTAGCTCCAGAGAGACAGCTGCTCACGCCCCCTAGATCCCGAAATTGCTGATAACTGCTCCGGATGAGCACGGACGGATCTGATATTCACCGGGTACCGGAGCATGACGTTGATGATGAGAATGGTGCCCGAGTTTCGGAGTAAAGCTGAGATCTGAAGGCCCAGCAACTGATTAGGGCTTTCTGGCTGAAAACCCCCCCTTACGGCTGCACACGTGTCCCTGCAACAATCTATAACATATACTAGATAACTTATGAATGAATGAAGTACAAATGGTGAACCTGTATGGTTACCCAGAATGAGACTAGGACAGATGTTTCACTGTCGAAATCCCGTTAGCTGAAGACTTCATCTCCAACCCCAACTGCTGTGCTGCTATCCAAGAGCTCCCAAAATAATAATAATCCAAAGTGAAGTCTCCTTTCGCTTTATCCCTCTTTTATAACTTTCAACTGCGAAAACCCTAATCTTTGACCTAATTAGGTCACTTTATCTTCTAATTTGCAGTTGACTTGCATGCATGCGGATGGAGACTTAAAGAGTGCATGCATCATTAAATAATGCTTGGATGGCATGCACGGAGGTGGCTTTAGGCCCCGGTGGCCCTTCTTGACCTAATGATGATGCCCTAGATCTTCTATGGATGGCATAAGTCCTCAGCTGATTCCCTAGCGCCTGTAACCGCTCGAACCCACAGGAATCACATAGGTTAGCGGTTTTGGGCCTCAAAGCCTAATCGAAAGAGGACATTACAATCTGACACTTGGATCAAGTACTAACCATCTTGGAAGAACGTCAATTTTTTGCAAAAATGTCTAAATGCATTTTTGGAAAAGAAGTGGACTATCTTGGCCATATAATATCAAAAGAGGGAGTCAAAGTCAATCCTAGTAAGATCAAGGCAATCACTGAGTGGCCCTAACCAGATAACATCTCAAAATTACAAGGGTTTCTAGGCTTAAAAGGGTACTATCGAAGATATGTGAAAAACTATGCCCTTAAGATGACCCCCTTAAGAAAAATTTGTTTCGATGGAATGATGAGGCAAAAAAATGTTTTGAAGCATTAAAAAACATTATGTCATCAACACTAGTATTAACAACCCTAGATTTCACAAAACCCTTTGTTGTTAAGTGCGATGCTTCAGGATTTGAGATAGGTGCAATCTTGATGCAAGAACGTCATCCGATAGCTTTTGAAAGCAGGAAACTCAATAAGAGAGAGTTTAAAATCCACATATGATAAGGAAATGCTTGCCATTATACATGCTCTAACGAAATGGCAACAATACCTCCTAGGGAGCAAAGTCTTGCTAAGAACATACCACAATAGTCTTTAATATCTCCTACAACAATAAACATTGTCAACTGAACAACACAAATGGATAGAAAAAATTCTACATTTGACATGGAGATACTACATAAATGAAGAAGGGACAATGTAGTTGTTGATGCCCTTTCCCGAAAAGATGAAGAAGTCAAGGCTTACGCAGTCTCAATTGCAGTTCTAGATTGGTTGGACGAAATCCGAAGAGAATGTGCCAAGGACCCAGACACTTGTGCCTTAATCGATGATCCTAATCAAGGTTCAAGATTTGAATGGAGGAATGACATCCTTTGGTATAAAGGAAGGATTTACTTAAGCCCTACATCTCGGTTTAAAACCAAGGTGTTGATAGAATTTCATGATTCCCCAGTTGTAGGCCATGTAGGTTTTTTCAAAGCTTACTACAATGCTAAGCAATCCTTCTACCGGAAGAGGATGTATAAAGACATTCAAAAGTATGTAGCCAAGTGTGACATATGTCAAAGAAACATTAGTGAAAATGTCATTACTCCAGGGTTTCTTCACCTGCTTCACATCCCAACCCATAAATGGGAGGAAATCTCAGTGGACTTTATTGAAGGGTTACCCTTATCCGAAGGCAAGGACAAAATCTTCGTGGTAGTGGACCGAATAACAAATATGCACATTTTATGGGTATTAAGAAGACTAATTCCGCTAAACAAATTGTTGAAGTATTTTGTAAAAATATTTACAAATTACATGGATTTCCAAAAATCATCGTTAGTGACAGAGACGCCAAATTCACAAGCAATTTTTGGAAGGAATTCTGCAAACAATATGGGATCACCCTTAACATGAACTCCACCTATCACCCCCAAACCAATGGAAAAATGAAATTCGTTAACAAATGTGTGAAAACCTATCTTCATAGTTTCGTTACTGGCAAGCAGAACAAATGGTTACAATGGTTACATCTTGCAGAATGGTAGTATAACTCCACCTATCATACATCAGCCAAAATGACGCATTTTTAAGCATCGTATGGTTATGCGCCCCCCAAATGGAAGGGACTAGTTCAAGGTGATGCAAAAGTACCGATCATAAAGAATCAAATCGAAGAAAATCAAAGAGTAATGCAGGTACTCAAGGATAATTTAACGATGGCACAAAATCGAATGAAGCTACAAGCATATCAACGTAGGACAAAACGAGAGTTTGAAGTAGAAGATTGGGTATTTGTGAGACTTCAACCATATAAACAATTATCGCTTAAGCAACAAGGAAATAATAAATTGTGTTGAATATTGTAAAAATTAGCTCCCAAGTTTTATGTACCATATCAAGTTACCCGAAAGATTAGCGTCGTATCATATGAAGTGAAGTTGCCAAATAAGAGTCGAATCCACAACGTTTTTCATGTTTCAAATCTTAAAAAATTATTGGGACAACATCAAACTGCTCAGATGACACTTCCTACTTTGGACAAAGAAGGAAAACTTGTTTTAGAACCAGAGCTCCTCATTGAAATCAGAGAAAGAAGACTATGTTCTTGAATAATCAAAGAATACCTTATTAAGTGGAAAAAATGCCCAATAGAAGACGCTTCATGGGAAACAGAGAAGTTCCATCAACAATATTTGTCCTTAACTTGCTTTGAGGACAAAGAATCTTAAAAGTAGGGGTCAATGTTCTAAATAGATAATTATATAAAAATACAAAGACAAATATTTAAAAATAATTAATTGAATGTAATTAAGTGTAATTTAAGAATAATTAATTTAAAAGTCACCTCACGAACCCGATAGAGACTATATATTTGGGAATTTACCCTGTAAATTATTCATTCGAAAAATTATAAATAAATTTTTTATCATTTTATTTACTCTTTCTGCTTCATCTATATTTTTATCCATTTGTCACATTAAACCCTCATTGTTAAAACCCTAGTTTTCTAAATATGATAGATCATGTACTTATTTGATGACAACCATCAAAACCCACATATGAATAAATATCTAAACCATAAATCTAAAGTTTCAACTCAATCCGACTCCATTTACCCCTAGATCTAGCACTAGTCACTCCTAGGTGGGACGCCCTCCTTGGGCTTTTGGTCATTCTTTCAGATCAATCAGTTGGGTATGATTGAACCCACTTTAAATCAACAGATTTACTCTTCAAGCATCTAGATTTAGTCATTTCACGTCTCAATCTACTCTCTTGGTCCACTTTGTCCCTAACTGCATAAACCCTAGATGGATCTAACTTGAGTATTTCTCATTTAGATTAGATCTATCTAGATCTACTTTCCCAATTTCTTTGTGGTACATTTCTCTTCAAGTTGGGCAATTTTCCATTACCTTAAACATCCCCAACTTATCCTTAATCTCGCCACCCACATTCATCTTCCTGGATCTAGATTAATCTACTCATCAGTCATCTCTTGTATCCATTAGAGTGTCATGAGTAGGTTCTCTAGCCTTCATAGGCTAGTAGGATCTCCGCCGTGATCATTCTCTGGATTGATTTAAAGTGACAAGCATGTCCGATGTTACAGCTACCCTTCATTAGTCATGGACAAGTACCTTACGGTGTCATCGGTTAGCTACCTCACCTCTACCGTCCTGGATAGGATACCTTTAGTGGGTAGCTACACTTTGTGTGACAACAGGTCCATGGTTATTTCAGAGTTTTGGTCCTTTTGGAGAAACACTGATCATATTGCTTCAAAAAAGGAAAAGGACACAATGCTCGATGATTGTTGGTGGGAGAAGGTAGATCTACCATTAAGATCATGGAGCCGATCATTTCTTTGTTGTGTTTGCAGACATGGACAAGCCCATCGTAGCATATGTTTATGAGCGGTAGGATTCCATGATTGAGTCCATGAGGACCAATGTTATGGAGAATGAGTGTGTCGAGTATGAGACATCGAAAAAAAACTTTTGGTCCACAATAGAAGATATTATTATCTCCAAGTGGGATAAGAATTCCACACCTTTGCATTGCTTAGCCCACTCATTGAACCCCGAGTACTAAAGTCATGGCAGGTTCAATGATGGGTCAAAGCCCTCACACATAGTCCCTTGTCACATGAATGGACACATTCCACAAGGGAGGAAGATAGCATTTAGACGGCTATTTTAGGATAAAGGCATACTTGACGAGGTGGAGGAGGGATTTGTAGAGTTCTCCATTGCCAGTGGGATATTTGGAGGATATGAGCTGCTCAAAGACAAGGAGTTGAAGAAACCCTTTGTTTGGTGGGCAACTCATGGGACAACATGCCCTATACTACAAAAGATACCCTTAAAGGTCATATCTCAAGTTACTTCATCCTCTTGTTGTGAGAGGAATTGGAGCACATATGGGAAATTGTATAGTTTGAAGAAGAGAAGGCTTGAGTAGTCCAAGGAAGAGACGATTGTGTATGTGCACACCAACCATTGTCTTATTTACAGGAAGAGGGAGGAGTGGGTGAAGGGAAAGACAAAAATGTGGGATGTCTTTCTTGATGATATGGGTTTGGACAATAATACTAAGTTGGCATTAGCCAACATGGATCTTAATGATCTAGTTCTAGAGTCGGTCACCTCCACACCAGCAAATGTAGATCGTCAAATAGGCAGAGAGGAGGAGGGGGGGGAGGGCAAAGAAGAGGGCCAAGAGAAAGAAGCGTCTTGATTCAAGCATGGAGGACTATTGACGGATGAGATTCTTCCATCCTGTTCACATCTACCCATTTTTGTATTTACCATTTTCCATTGGCATTCCGACATCTATGTAATACATTATGATTTTGATGACTTAATGAGAAATATGGTTCCAACATCTTGAGCTATCATCTATGTGTCTCAATGTGATTTGTGAATGTGTAATGTGTTGATATTCTAATTTCTATTCAATATTTGTAAATGTTCTAGTTTCTAACAAAATTGGATATATATATATATATTTTTTAATATATATATACTCTGTGTCCTAATTCCAAGGGTCATTGTGTCCATGTCGGGCACTCATATTTTTGTGTCATTCGTCTCCCGTGTCCTCGTGTCAAGTGACTTACTTGGAACCATTCAAACATCCAAAAACAATTAAAGGTAATGTTAAAAATATAAGTAAGGGATAAAAAATGTATGATAAAAAAGAATGTCAACCTTTACTTTAAGAATTTAATATTACTATTAATTATCAGGGTGACAAACTCCTTGGTGCTCAATCCTCTATCTCCTTTATGTCTTAAAATGTCATTGACGTGAAGAGGGTGATATCTTCCTATGGGTTCCATGCCCCTCATGGATACTTGCATGGGCCAGAAATTCCCAAAGAAGTGCTTGAAACTCACTAACAATTACCAAAATGCCTTGGAAATGCTACCAGCCATACCACATGGCGTTTCCAGATTTGGAAACACCGTACAACATGGATGGCAGCATTTTGTACCCATTTCGGTGTTTACAGGAGTTTTGGGTACTTGAAAAGCTGCTTGGGTAGGCATTCCTGCAATTTAGTGGTTAGGGTTGAAGCAGAACTCCATGTTTAATAAGCACCCACATTTTCACTATAGCTTGGAAGGTTGCACCAACCACTTAGAAATTTCTAATCACCATGGTCTTTCCTCTTTAAACTTCACTCAAGGTATTTCTAATCACCCAACACAACTTGAAAAGGAGAGATGAATGTTCAAAAACACATTAGTCCACCTCTACATGCCCTAAAGAGAGCGCTGGAAATGGCCCTTCTTGCAGTCATTGACTCATTTTATATCAACAAGTGAGAGATGGAGAGTAGCTAGTAGCTTTGATAACTTTTAGAATATGGAGACATTTTTCATTTGCAAAACATGCTGGTAAGCAAATATTTCATGTAACTTTAAATTTTGTGGTACTCAAGAACCTAGAAATAACCATGAGTTTAATAGAAGTAGCATAGCAGATGCTATTATTTTAAAATATCAAGATAGGTTAGTAATATTTGTCTAGGAATGTAATTAAATTTTCTTAAGTACCCAGAAAATCCCCTCTACAGAAAATGGTTTAAAATAAAGGAATCATATAAGGTCCCTTGTCATGGACTCCAGAGTCGTATAACCTCATATTCATGACAGATTGTCAAAGGACTCTCCTTGGAAACAGGCCTTTCTTCAGACCAAAGTTCTAAATTACAGGTACCAGTACCCCAAAATATGAAGCATTTGCACACTTCATTGACATTGAATCTGTTAACCAAAGCAACCCCTTCACACTTATCTACCAGCATCCACTCCCCTGCACAGAAACATAATTGGCATCAGTCAAGAAATGAGGAAGAAAATATCAAGAAATATCTCTAACTCTTGAACCACAAGGACAACCACAGCTTTCCATATTTATAACTAACAATTTGCTTACCATTGGGCCTTGAGTTTGCTTCAAGGAATTTTTCTCCAATTTCTGGACCATATTCACAATCCACTCCATCTATAGATGTAAACTTCACAAACACCTCTGTTGGATTCACTAGTGTGAATGTTGGGTGTATCCGAAGACATACCAACCTTTCATAAAAAAAGTATAAATTTATTGTCATTAGATCACAAAAACACTGCAGGAAAATTGTTTTTGAATGCAAAATGATTTATGACAAACAAGTAAAATATACAGCTTACCTTGAAAACCCTCCAGAACCAGCACCCACACTCTTTGCAATGATACTGGATTCAATATGAACAACTTTCGGAAGGGACTTTGGAAGACAAATTTCACGCTGTAAGACTAACCCACCACCAATATCACCTTCTAAGACCAGAGACTCTTTTTCTTCTGCTTGCTCCAGATCTCGCCTGGAAGAGGACAATTTTCTTCTCGTTATACAAGAAGCATCTACAAAAAGTCCTAGATTATTTATTCCTTGTGTGTATAATTTATTGTGATGACCAAGTGTACTATGTTCCTTGCAGAGTCAGCTTACCTGATGACAGTATATTCCTCAGAACAACCAGCAGAACGATACTCAGTGCCGCTGTATTCCTCATATCCATCCATTTCAACCCTGCTATGTAACCACTGGGTACCTGCATTACAATGCCTTTTTTTGTTACTTCTAAGTTCTAAGGTTTACCATTCATTTGCGAATGAATTAGGTCATCCAGCAGTGGCTCTAATATGTCAGCCCACAAACTTGTGATCTATTTGGAAGAGTATAAGGTAGTACCGAGAATTGACTATTTGCATTCAGTCCTGGAGAAGCCACACAATCTCATTGTCGAGTAGTAAAGAAACCAGTCCTATAAATCTTTCTGGTCTATCTCCACAGATAAAAATGCAATAGTAATTGATGGGACACTCTATGCATCAGTTGTTCACATGGACCTGATTTGTCCTTGTACCAAGGCATAAGACTGTAAAAAGCATGTTGAAAACAATTTCAAAGCATTCTTGGGATGGCAACTAGCAGAAAATGCAATTGTACAATATGGGACAGTTGTATCAAAGACATTGAAATTAAAAAAATTTAAAAATACACTTGCATCATAGATGTTGGCATTTATAAACAAATTTCACAAGTGCCCGATGGAAAACTGCCCTGCAAAAAGTTGGAGCCAAGTTGCAGGAAACACCTGCCCCCCCTCCGTACCCTGCCCGTTTCTGCATGGAAACACGGAAACACGTATGATATGCGCCTGAAACGTGTTTCAGACCGTACCACACCGTACCCCATGTGGGAAACGCATGTGGTACAGACTCAAACGCGTTTCCCGGCCGTATCACCGTCTGTACACTGTGTTTCCAACATGAAAAAGCCCGTTCGGGCCTAAAAAAAACGCGTGCTTAATTCGTGGGTTAACCTCCTTAACCGTGGTTTGGAAAAACTCGCTTATGGTTCGGTGAGGATCTAAAACATTATGGAAGCAATTTTTTTTGTAAATGCCTCACTTCATATCTTCACAAACACAAAATGCATTGAGCAAGCAAGCGACGGCTACTCCCGGAAGGCGATAAGGTAAGTTTTCAACAATAAGATTTCAATTTTCAACATTATTCAAGGAAGAAGGTAATGAATCTGCTACAGCCATGTGCCTCTTGACAAACAATTCGTTTGGACTGTTGATTTTTGCAGGAGGTCAGGTCCAACGATTTGCTGCTACAGCAACCAGTGTTTTTTTAGGTAGCTACAGCCACATCTAATTTTCCAGTTTTGTGGCATTTTGGGGCAGCACCAGTCAGAGTTTGGTGTTTAGTGGTGAGCAACAAGCATCTTTCAGGGTTATGGTGTTTTTTGATTTGATGTATGCTTCATTTTCAAATTTTGTAATGCTAATTTGTTTTCAAAATTTCAACTTTTCTTTCTTTTTGCAGAAGTAATGGCTGCCAATGAAGAAGCCTTTTTTCCTCCAATGCTTAAGCCCAACAAAAGGGATGACTATTACCCATTTTGGAGGCATGTTAAGAAGATTGCAAGAATTACAGGTTGTGGTTCATGGGAATGGTGCTGCACTCTCTGCAAGGGGTTGTACAAGGGCTCTTACCCAAGAGTGAGGGCACATTATTTGCATGAAACATGAAAAGGGGTTGATAGTTGCACAAAAACAAGTGATCCAGGGGATAGGAGGAAGTTTGAGAATGAACAGCAAGAAGTTGATAGGGTTAAAAGAAGACATGATGAGCTTAATAATACCAAATGTCAAGCTCCATCCATGGAGCCAAGGATTGTGCATGAAGCAAGGAAGAGGAAGGCAGCTCAAACACAGGGACATGCATAAAAAATCAGTAACGGTCCTCCTTCAATTCAAGACAGTAGGATAGCTAAAATGGTGAATGTTCAAGGGAGGGAAGAAGCTGAAACTAGAGTGGCTATAGCCATTTATGCATGTGGTATCCCCTTCAATGTGGTTCGGTCTCCTTATTGCCAAGACATAGTCAAAGCAATTAACACTGCTCCCAAAGGGTTCGAGGGGGCCAACTATGAAAAGGTACGAACCGATCTCCTAAAAAAGAAGGATCTTTTGCAGGATGTTTTATCACCTATTCGTGCTTCATGGGGTATCTTTGGTGTTACCATTGTCTCTGATGGATGGACAAATACTAGGCGAAGACCATTGATAAATATTATTGCCACTTCACCAAAAAAGAGCAATGTTCCTAACGGCTGAAGACTATTCAGGGGAGGTAAAGGATGCTCATTTTATTGCTGATGTTATAATGAAAGCTATTGAGCAAATGGGGTGTAGTAAGGTGGTGCAAGTTATCACAGATATTGCACTAGTGTGCAAAGTTGCGGGTCTAATTATTGAGAGCAGGTATGATCACATTTTTTGGACACCACGCATTGTCCATAATTTGAATTTGATCTTAGAAGAAATTGACAACAAAGTTTCATGGATAAAGGAACTAATAGGGAAAGCAAGGGAGATAATTAAATTCATCACAAACCACCACTGGTTTCAAGCAATATTTCGAGAATTCTCCAGATTGGAGTCGTTGAAAGTTACTGAGACAAGATTTGCCTCCAAGTTCATCATGTTGCATTGCCTCGTTGAGGTGAAGCAACCATTAGTTTCTATGGTGGTGAGACAACTTTGGGTTGAGTGGAGGCAGGCAGATTCAGAGCGGGGAACTATGGTGCGTAGATTGTGCCTTGATGAGGAGTGGTAGAGCAAGATAGATTTCTTGGACACTCACTGGCAATGGGGCTAGGCCTTAGTCATTTTCTAGAGCCCAAAAGGCTTTCCAGGGCACCTGCCTTTGTAGGCTAGCTGCTATCTTGTGTTAAAGCTAAATGTTGCAAAGTGTTAAATCTATTTAAATGGATACTTGCTAGAGCCTAAAGGAAACAAGCCCAAGTACTTTATCCATTTATGAGACACCACCATCCCCTATTGTTATTTCTCATGTACATGTCACTATGGTTGTGTGTATTTGTCATCATTTGGAGAGATCATATGGTCAAAATCAAGTTTCAACTAGGAGTCATTTCCCTTTTACCTTATCCTTGTTTTCCATCTGCACCCGGCACTAGCAAATTGATGAAATTTTAGTATGGCATATACAAGGAACTTCCATAAGATTCAATGGTTGTTCAAAGACACAGGTATATTCTAATGATTATTATTATTATTATTATTATTATTGTCACCATGATTATGATTAGCATGACTTAAGATGGTTTTTAATATACATATTGGAGAAGTTCATATCTTGAATGCATGCAGGTTGAGTTGTTTTCAATATCTCACCTTCAGTTTGGGTATTTTGACTTGGTCAACCCAGTTGACCAAGTCAAACACGGTTCCCAAGGCAGTGATTACAATGAGAGAGTGAGAGCTCAAAGAGGAGAACCACTTTTCTTGGGGGCACCTCCTAGGGTGAGGAATCAAATAGAAATGGGGGGAAACCCCCTTCTAAAATTTTTAATCTTCATTCTATTCCCAAAGGGGGACCCCTTACTTTGGTTTATTTTTAATCATCTCAATTTCCATGGTAGAGAGGGCAGACCCCTTTTGGCAACGTCTTCATTTTTGTGAAACACTTGCATGGAGGGGGCCTTTTTTCTTCTAAAGTCACCTTAGGAACATAGCATACCACTTAGAATCTTAATTTTTCCCTTCTAAGTGACTTTAGGCACTTTTCCAAAATTTGGCTTGCTAATTAATTGTCACTTTTCTTGATTTCCTTGACTGACTTTGGAAAATGTGACCAAAACCTTAACAAGACTTGTTTGAATGACTTAAAACATTGCCCAAGTGTGTAGGTGGTCTCGTGCCATTTATTTTGAGTACCCATACCCCTATTCATGGGCATTATATGCCACTTAACCATTTTTTATTACAACGTTTTTATGTTGATAGACAACTTTTAATCACCAAAAATTAAAAAATCCTAGGTAAAACCTAATGAAATTCTGCAAGACTCTGGATGGTATCTAGCATGGTCACATAGAACATTCCTAGGCCTTAGTCACCCCATGGACTCGATCATTAGAACGCCTTTCACCACTTTGGAGGTATTTTTGAGTGAAAATTATCTAAGGGAAAATTAAAATTCCCTTGGATAATTAAAATTCATTTTGAGTGATTTTAATTATCTAAGGGAAAAAACACTCGAAAAAAGGACTTCCCTAATTAAAAAGACCAAGGAAACTATGTTATACAATAACTACACCCTCATGCCAACATATCATTACAATATCCCCTACAGGGGTGCGAAAATTTCATGGAGAAAAGAGAAGAAGAAGATGTTGCCTCGCTTGAACAAACTTTATTAGGTACTTCTTTCTTATCTACCATGCACATGGTGCATAGTTGGCCACCTAGTTGGTTAGGTGGTCAACACCTCTTCAAGACTAAATTTGCAATAATTTTTGTATGGATGAAATGTCATTAAATTTCCCTTGTTTGTTTGATTTGCAATATTTTGCAATGAAGTATGCTAAAAAATGTTCTTTTTATGTTATAGGTTCAAAATTTTAAACTAGTTTCCAACTTTCCATAACATGCCGAAGGCTTTGCATTCATTTTGGGAGTATGCATAGTTGGTTGATCCACATAATCGGCTAAAACATTCTTGTAATTTGTGTGGGAAGGAGAAGATGGAGGGGATAACTATAAGTAGGCTTGCGTACCACCTTGCGCAAAGTACAGGGCATGAAGTGGATATTTGTAAAAACTCCACTCCCGAAATTGTTCATAGGGCCAAGCTTGCAATTGAAGGTATTGGCAACAGAAAAGATGAAAGGCAAACTTTGAGGCAAGAACTTGGATCAAGAGTGGCATTACGATCCTAGACAGCCAAACACACTTCAAGGGCAGGTGGAAGTGAGACCTTATCCTCACCTTCCATAGTGCCTTCAACTAAATCTCCTTTCTTTGTTCCAAGAAAAAGGAGAAACACGAAGCAGACAAGCTTGTGGGTCGATGCCTTCTATGGAGCGATATCCCATTCCACTTTGCGAAGAACCCATTCTATGTGCCAATGTTTCAGGCTATTGCTATTGTCAGGTTGGGGTATAAGCTCCCTACTTATGAGGAGTTGAGAGGTCCCATCCTTGATAATGAGAAGGCCAATTGCACTAGCAAATTGCTGGAGCTTCGAGATTCATGGGAGGTCAAAGGATGCACTATAATGTTAGATGGTTGGACCGATGTGAAGGGTAGGACCCTTCTCAATTTCTTGGTTCATTGTCCCAAGGGGATAATGTTTATAAAATCTATGGATGCATCTGCACAAATCAAAGATTGAACGTTACTATGTCAATTGTTGGATGGGTTAATCCACAAGATAGATCAGTAGTAAGTTATCCAAGTCATAACAAACAATGTTGTGAATTATGTGGCTGCTAGCAAGATGCTTATGGACATCATACATTGTTTTGGATTCCTTGTGCAACACATTGTATTGACTTGATGTTAGAGGATATGGGGAAGATTGATTTTATCAAGCATGCCATTGATTCAGCAAGAAGCATCATCAAATGTATATACAATCATGCTTTTATTCTTAGGTTGATAAGATAGTTCACTGCTGGCTAGAAGTTGAAGTTGATGAGATAGTTCACTGTTGTCATCACACGCTTTGCCGCTAGTTTCATCTCTCTTCAATCTCTCCTTACTTCTATGTGGGACTTGTAGACTATGTTCCTTTCAATTGAGTGGCATGCTTTACATTAGCACTAAACCTGAGAGACAAGCCATAATCAGGCAAGTGTCATACCAAGAGAGTTTTGGGGATGGGATGAAGGAGGTGTGCACCATCAACGAACCTTTGGTAAAGGTTCTTTGCTTGGCTGACGAAGACAAGCCAACAATCGGATACCTATATGAGGCCATGGATAGGGCCAAAGAGGCCATTTTGTAGCTATTATGAGCATACTTTTAAAAATCAAACTCGAAATCGCTCGAGGGTCAACTCGGAATCGGAATCGGAATCAATAATGAATCGGTCATAAATCAACCGATTTGAATTTAATGAATCGGTTTGGTAAAAAATACATAAAATATTTAAATTTTAAAGAAAAACAACATTTTCAAGATTATAATCCATGATTCCAAGGCATTGAAAAATGAAGACAAAATAACCAAAATATGCTCATGTATACACCATATAACAGTCAATATATCATGTATATACCATGATTATGCAATAAATCCTCCACTACTTGGACAGAACAAGAGACACACCCTTCTTGTGCGTCTCGACTATCCAACTGGCAACAGTCCAAACTTCCAAAGACTTTCCAAAGTTCAAACATAAAAAACAAAAGGTAGAAGTAGAATTAGTGAGCGTGAAATAGAATGAGTGAGTGTGTCTTGTAGTTGGGTTGGGTTGGGTTAGGTGGGTATTAGGTTAGGAAAAATAAAAATAAAATAAAAAACAATATAAATTAAAAAACAAATACATGCACCGGCTTGGGTTGTAAACCGGCCGATTTGGGTCGTAACTCAGTCGGTCAGACCGGTTCGAACCGAACCGGTCACCAATTCGTTTTTCCAACCGGTTTGAACTGCTTTGGTACCGAACCGGTGAACCGACCGATTTCGAAACCGGTTCAATCAGTTTTTAAATCTATGATTATGAGGACAAGGGGGATAAGGGGCATGAGATACAGCAGTTGATATGGAGAGTGGTTGATCAGAGATGGAATTATACACTTCATTGCCCCATTTATGTTGTAGGGCTATACCTCAAACCCGCGTTCTCTTACTCCTATGGCTTTAGGTTTGATGCAAAGATAAAGGATGGGTTCGTGGAATGTGTCCATAAGATGGTGCCAAGTGCAGCTCGTCGTTCAAATATTTCCAAAGATTTGGAAGACATTTGGGTTTGAGATGGCTATTAGTGATAAGAAGAACATAATGCCAGGAAAGCTTCACCTTGTTTCAAAATTCAATTTCTTTACTTTCTTTGTTTTAAATTTCAAATTTCAATGTCTTCTCTAATGTTTCTCCGATTCAAGCAGATACTTGGTGGGAAACCTATGGCTCAAGAGTACCTCATCTCCAAAAGCTTGTCATTTGGGTGCTTAGCCAAACCTGTAGTTCTTTTGGTTGTGAGCGCAACTGGAGTGTATTTGAAAAAATACACACCAAGAAGAGCAACAGGTTAGAGAATTTCAAATTATATTATAAATTCATTATAACTTGTAATTTATGTCCCTTGGGTAATTTATGTATTCTAATTAATAATCCTCATACAGGTTGGATACCCAATGCCTAAATGATCTAGTCTATGTCTACTACAATCTCAAGTTGTGGGTGAAGTAGATTGAGAAAAAAACCTGACGTGGATACCATTTCATTGGATGGGATTGCCATCACTACTACGTGGAGAGTGGAGACTAAGGACCCTATTATGGAGGCAACCCTTGATTGGTTAGAGAATGATGCACAAGACATGGAGATAGGGGAGGATGAGGTGTTTGATAATGTTCCACCACCGGAGCCGCAAGTTTCATAGCCACAGTTAGAATCAGAGGGAGCTAGATATATAGCCAGTAGTAGCACTAGCAATGGTAGAGGACATGATGAGGATCTACTCCCTCATCATTCTTATAGTTCTTCTAAAGTACATCAGTTTCCAAACAATTCTAGAAGATGACTCTGTTACCAACTATTTTGTACCATAGTTGAACCTCCTGTTGAGCCGCCATTTGATGAACATGGTCAATGTTCATATTCAATGCAGCAGATGTTCAAAATGTTTTGCCTAGCCAATTTTGGCTAGTCAGTTTTATTTTTATGCTGAAATGACCATGCCCCATGGGGTTTTTGTAATAAAGTGTGCTAGTAGGGGTTTTGAGTGGCTTAGTCCCCTAAGACGTAGATTTCAACTAAGGTATTCCAAGAAATTTTCTCCCTTGTCGATTATTCTTTGCCCATAGCCGAGTATAATCGATGAGTTTTTTTTCACTTCCTCCAAAAAAGCTGGAATGCCCGATTTCGAAATTTGGGCCTTGTTGCCGCCTAATTCACACTTTAAGACGCAGGAAAGTCACGACCTGCTATGTGTGTCCTTGGGGCAAGTGAGAGGTGGGGACCACTATCACCACAGTCCACAACTCCTCCGTTTAAGCAAGGTCCCAACAGAGCCAAGGGGGGTAGTCCCTATGGGAAAACTAAGTTCCAGGTTTATTAATTAATTACAAATTAATTAAAGGGATCGTTAAATAAGAATGAGGCTAAGACTCTATATTATCTAAAGAATGACAAGCAGCGTGCAGATGCAAAGATTTCCTTTAAATGACAAGCAAACCTTTAGATAAAACAAGACCAGTGCCTATTACAAATGGAGTCTAAAGACAGAATACCACTTTACAAGCCTACAAAATAGATTAGAGATTTAAGTTATAATTAAACTACAGCTTAGGTGTTTAACAATGAGATGAGTGAATGATATAATTATAACCAACGAACAAAATATTAAGCAACACACAGATGATTTACCAATGTAGACAATGTGAACAAGATTTCCAATATAGCAGAAAAGTGCTTTGAGTGAAAATTATTAAACCAACCGTAAATTAAACAATGGGAAGACTTTAAGCATTTAAGCATTCACCACATAACGATTGTATAGCTGAAAGTAAATGTAACTGAAAAGTAAATAAAATTGAAAGTAAAGAATTGTAGTGCAATGCTGGAGTGAAAGAGTGCTGAAATGGAAAAGTGTTGTAGAACCGGTTTTGCGATGTCTCTTGGTTTATTTTAGTTGATTTTATTAAAGTTTTTCTTCTTGAAGTTAAGTTTTGGAACCGATGGTGTGACTACCCCGATCTAGTTCTTCTCAAGTCGAAGAGGGAGTGCTGTTGTGCTCAACAAAGTGGGAACAAAGCCCACCCATAGCTCACAGGTCAAACCCCAATGGCCTGATGCTCAACAAGGAGGACGTCAAAGCGCCTAGAGACCCCCCACGGTCTACTACCCCAAGTCGCCTCCGAGGTCACTGTTTTTAATCAACCAGACAATTACTAGATGGATGCCTATTAAACTAAGACTTCCCTGTCCCCTATTCGTATCTCGTGAGTACCCCGAAGGGTGATAACCGAGTAGAGGAGCAGAAGATGGGAAGTTGTTGTTGGTAAGTTTTAGAAGTAAATTTTATCTGGGTGATTAGCATGCAATGTTTGTTTTAAAACGATCAACAAGATCAACCAAGCTGTATCCCTTATGGGAGGTGCCGGTATTTGATCTTGGACTTGGAAAATAAAGTGTGTTTGATTGTAGTACAAGGACAGAAAGTTGTTTTAATTACCTAAGCCCCCACTTCTCCTGCTTTTCATATCCAGCTTGAAGTCCCTAAAGGGAGATGACAAGTGGATAGAGGATACACAGGATTAGATGGGTTGTATGATTACTTTTTAACAGGAAAAATAAAATTGCATAAACAGAAATCTAAGTAAACAGTATCCTACTTCCTACTCTACTTCCTAATCTATTTACTTATGGATTACAAATGCTTATAAACTTTGAAGAATACCCCAAGAGAAACTCTCGTTGGGGTTTACAATAATCAGAAAAAATGAGAGAGAGAGGTGAGGGTTTGAACCCCTTTTTGGACCGGTTGAAGGTTGAGGTATTTCTGGGCCTGATTTGGGCAACACCTCTCCTTCACTTATGCATAACCTGTCATAAACCAGCAAGCTATGTTCGCTGGAAATCACAGAAAAACACTAAAGAGATTTGTTAGAAAAATTTAGTACAAAATTTACAAAATTTACAGTAAAAATCTGAATGTGAAAATGGCAGAAATATGAGATTTAGAGGGCTGGAAAATGAGTTTCCAGCCACCTAAATGAGTTTACAGTGAATAAAACCCAGTTTCAGGAAGGCTGAAAGTCAATGGCCGAATTCAAAATTTGCCGAAATGAAGCCCTTGGAGAGATCTCCTTGCTTGGACAACCTGCAAATAAATCTAGATCTGCAAAATCGTAAACCTAGTGATGAATGTCTAACAGTTCCTGCAAAATACTTTGAAAGAAAAGTGTTAAAACATTCATAAAAGAGAATAAAAACACTTTTACTCTCTAATCTCTCCACAAAACACTTTGTGGAGAGCTAACTAGAATATTACAAAAATGCAAACTGAAAAAATACAAGTTACCTCACAAGAAATGGATCATGAGAATATTGCAGCACAGTGTCCCTCCAAAGAATTCTTCTATTAAATGGCCCAACTAGGGCAAAGCTTCAATACAAATATGTGGCAAGAAAATATGAGAGTAAGAAGAAATATTCCGGCAGCATAACAATAGCATGAGAGATCATGTTGAATGAGGAAGTGAGACCCTCATTAAATAGTTGAGGCAAACCCCAACCCCTTGAAGATCAATGGCTGAGATTAGATCTAGATCTAGGGTTTAATCTCCACCACTAGATCTAGGTATTTGACTTTCCATTCTTCTCAATTAATCCATACCCTTGGATTAATTTTCAATCAATGGCCAAAGTGTTTGATCCATGTTCTGAGCATCCTCACCCTTAGATCTAGGTCTTTGACTTAAAACCCACCCTTAGATGAGCTTTTAGGTTTTTTTTAAAATAAAAATAAAGTGGGCCCAACTAGGCGCCCCCCTCTATTTTTGGCTGGACGTCCTCTTAATTGGCAGCTTTCTCCACATGTAAACGCCCTCTAAACTAAGCTAGCGCCCTTCTATTTGCTTGGTAGCGCTCCTTTAAACTTGGCCGCCCTCTATTATATGGTGTAGCGCCTCCAAATATGGCGCCTCCACTACACATGGCAGCCTCCTCCAAAATTTGGTAGCGCCTCCATACTAGCGCTCCTCTAAACATTAGCTAGTGCTCTCCATAATGTAGCGCCCTTCTATTTGATGATAGCGCTCTCCAAAACTAGCGCCCACCTTTATTTTAGTGGCGGCTCCTCCAAAATGGTGGCGCGCCTCTATACATGGCCGCCCTCTTCATAAGATGGTGACGCCCCACTACATGATAACGCCTCCTCATTATTTTGTAGCGCCTCACTATATTTGGTGGAGCCTTCTTCAAAATAATAGCGCCTACCTCCAAGTTTGGCGCTTCTCCAATCTATGTGGCGCCCTATTAAATATGGTGAGGGTTTAAACTATGAGGTAGCGCCTCCATATAATATATGGTCTAAACCCTATGAGGTAGCGCCTCCATATAATATATGGTTTGGACCACCTACGTCCTCTAGCTTGGCTTTGACCTTAGCCATTAGTTCCCAAATAAATATTTATCCTTTTGACTTAGGATAAAAATAATTTTCCTTAGACTTAATTTTTAAATTTAATTTTTTAAATTTTTCCAACTTTGACTTAGGAAAAATTAAAAAATAAACTTGAAAAATTAATATCTAGGCCATGGGGGGGTGGAAAAAATTTGCAACAAATTTTCCTAGGCTTAGGAACCCCCAAACAAAATCACCATGGCATTATTTGATTTTTTTCCTTCAAAATCAAATAATATGAATTTTTTACTTAGGGAAATTAATTAATTCCCTAGGAAAAATAGACCTTGCTTAAACAAAAATGGTCTATCTCCTCAACCACCTGTCAGAATGACATGGGACTCGAAGCAGTGGCTTAGGGGGTTTCATAGCAATTAACTTTGCATTCATAGCCCCTATTACAAAATGCCAGTGCTTGAGCAATTACATTATTACATCAAAAACTGAGTTAATTAATCACCAAGGGGTGAAATTAATTAACCAGAAAAAATAAATAAAATACAACAACACAACGAAACTCCGCAAGATTCTATACAAATATCTAGAGTGGTCATGAATCACTCTTTGAAGCCTTAGCCACCTCATGGACTTGACTGGTAGAACGCCCGTCACCACTTTGGAGGATTTTGAGTGAAAACCAAACCGATTAAACTCGTTTACACAACAAGATCAATTGGAAAGGGAAAAACACTCAATGAGGGGACTTCCCTAACAACCAGTTCCATGGTGTGGCATCCGTATCATATGACCCACACTAGCACATAAAATTACATTAATTTTTCCACGCAGGGGAGCGGACATTTCGTCTTACAAAGGGGCAATAGCCCTGCAAAAGTAAAAAATCCTCAGATTTTTCTAAGGTACAATTATGTACATCTTCATGTACATGGAGTTGCCACCTAGTCGAAATAGGTGGGCAACAGGCCTTGGGGGGTTATTAGAGTCCAACTATTAAATATGAACCTACTAGACACTATTGGTATGTTCTATGGTCATTTCCTAAGCCCTAGGATGCTTTACAAAATTGTCAGAAAATTTTTTAGCAGCGCCGTTGAGTTTTTTATTTTTATTTTTTGACTATAGATAATAATTAAAATTTTCAATTAATTAAACCATTTTGACCATCGTTTAATTGAAAATTTTCAATTTGTAATAATTAAGTAGTTCAGGGTGGGTTTTTTGCAAATAAACACTTATTTTCTAAGCCAAAACACTCATTTAACCCTTAGACACACTTATCCTAAGTTTCAGACTATTATTTGGCCTTGGAATTAATATTTTCTCAAAAAACCCAAAAAATGAGAAATATTAATTAAAATAATAAATTGTAGAAAATCAAAATATTTCCAAAAAAGGACAAATTGAATAAAATAAAGGGCTAATTAGCTCAGCACTGGGAATTCATGATGATTCCAGTCAGCATCAATCACATTCAATTCAGTTTTGGAGCTCCGACAGTTAACTCTCAATCAGAAATTCGCCCACTACCAGCTAAAACTTGATTTGGGTTAGTGTGTTGTCTATTGGACTGGTGATCAAATCGAGGGGGAATGAGCCACCTCACCCCCTCCTCATCATTGCAACTCATTGAGAACTCAGCTGCAACATCAGTTAACAAGTAAATCAAATCTAGACTAGATCTCTCCTAAGGGTTGCGCCTCCTTCACTAGCTTGACGTTTTTTCCATGTGGGAGTGTGCTAATCGTGGGTGTAGACTCCAAGGTTGAGGAGTGGGGGCGCCTTGCCTAGGAAGAGGCCACCTCCCCACTCTCACCTTCCTGAACTTCAGTATAACTCACAATCAATATGCCGAGCTCATTCAATCACCGTAGTGTGCTCTTCTGATGTTGAGTCCTAATTTAGGGTTTTAAGCCCTATCTTTCTCTCTTTTTTGTATAAATAAGGGTCTCTTCTTCCCATTTGCAGATGGAGAATTTGCAAGAGAACTCTGCCAAGATTGTAACTGATATTTGATAATGGAATAAAGCGACTTTGGAGGTCTACGTGGGCTTTTTGCATGTGATTTTTATCTTGCGAGGTGATCTTGTTCTTACCCTACTCTCTTTATTTTAGTAAATATTTGATCAATGTTAGCGTATGAGGGCTATCAATCTAGCACGATAGGGTAGCCATTTAATGTCCTAACTTGGTTATCATTGCAATATTCATTATATGTTTGAAGCGGGCAGGAAGTAGTCAGTTATAGCAGTGCCTTTCAAGTATTTATTTTGATTATTACATCCTAGCATTTGATCTGGTTTGCTTGTATTGATTTTTTTTGGTTTCAGGAATCACCAAAGGAGGAGGGGTTGAAGCTCAACCGGTTTCTCATCAAGAGTTATTAATCTAATGCTTTCACCATGCAGGTTCTCCAGAGCACTTGATCCCAGTTTCAAAAGCACACGGCTAAAAAGGGGCTCTTTCTTACCTCTCTTAATCAAAATTTAAAAAGTCTTTTTCTTGGTTGTAAGATCCACCCTTCCTTCTCCTTCTTCTCTCTCTTTGTCCTCTTCATCCATAAATTCTTTCCTCTTTTCAGCTTGCTTCTTTTTCCCTCACTCTTTTACTTTTTTGCTCATCTTTTTCCCTCTTTGTTTTATCTATTTTCACCCTGTTTTCCCTTGTTTTTTTGCTCTCTTTTCCTTCACTCTTCGCTGCCTTCTTTCTCCTTTTGTTCACAGCCATACTTCTATTTGTTTAGCTGTCCTATTTGTCAAAACTTTGCAGCCAATTTTCCTCTTAGTTGGCTGCCCTCTTTCACACCCATTTTCAGCCATTTTTAGCACCTTTGTAGCTACTTTTTGGGCACTTATTATCAGCCTTTTCCACCCTTATTTCCTCTTTTTTTGAGCTTCGTTCCTTCACTATTGTTGCAGCCATCCTTCATTTCTTATTGGCTGCCCCATTTCTTCATTTCTTTCAGCCTCTTTTCCCTCTTTGTTGCATTATAATTTTTGCCTAGTTTTGCTTCGAGAAACACTATATTTTCGCATTAAAAAAGATTTATTTTTGCACTGAGATTAGTTTTATTTTGTCTAACAAATAATGGGCGCATGAGTACTTGTTTGTTTTGTGCAAACATCGAAGAGGAAAAGTGAACCAAGAAGGACTTGAAGATTGAAGAAATTGTAAAAACCAAGAAGACAAACATCAAGCATAACTTGCATCCTTGTAAAAGCCATTAAGGTTTCTTTCTTTAGTTTTCTTTTCAAGGGTTAAAATCCCTCTTATTGTAATCATTAATAAAAAAAGGACCAGTGGGGTTACGCCTCACACACTTTTTCTACTTCCCCTATTTGGAGGAAGTGTGTCTTGTCTTTTCCTTACTTAGATTAGAGTGCATGCTAGATTTAGTTTTTTTTCCACTAATTGCTAGTTTTAATCTTCACTTGCATGCTTTTTGTTTTATGTGTTCTTTTAATTATTCCTAAAAAGAACCTAAAGACTCTTGAACCTGTCATAAGACAAGTCAAGAGCACTCTCTATCGGAGAGTACGTGCATTGCATTATCATAGTAGGTTAGATAAGACTCTTGAATCTCACCATAAGGTGGATCAAGAGCACTCTCTGTCGAAGAGTTGTGATTGTTAATAAAATTTGCAACTCACATTTACTCTTTAAAATTAGAAATTACCATTCTACAGTGTGTATGCTCTACCCGTACGAGATACCCAAAAGCAATTTAACTTATTAATTCTCACGCTCAACTCCAAGTAGAACCATAATAAAATTTACCACTTTCCCCAGGCGAAAATCCAACGCCTAGATTTAAGCCGTTGCGATGGCAAAATACCCAAAGGAAGCAGGAACACCTGGTCAGTGACCTCGAGGCGCCAGTTAGGCTACTCCCTTGCGGTGTAGTGTTGAACATAGCTTCAGAGACTTCGAACCAGCCTACATATTCCTTGCGGGTAACTGCATCGGTTAAGGGTTTTGGACATATCTCTCATACCGAAAGGTATATCTTGGACATCCCCCTCCCATTTAATAATCAACCTCATCTTAAAATACACAATAAAAATCGACCAAGAGCATTTGCAAAACGATCTCACAAACATCATAGACTTGTATTTTCGCATCCTCGACACTTTTTGACTCCATTTAAGGCACTGGTCTGTTAATTCTCGCATTATCTTGTTTTGACCATTTCTCCATTTGTTCCTAAGTTATTTATGAGTGGATGCTTTAATTTTCGTCTTATTATTCATATTGTGATTTGCAAATAGCAGCGTGGATTGCGTAATTGGTTATTGTGTATATCAAAAAATTCCTAAACAACACTAATTCTCATCTTCCATCTAAGAACACTTTAAACAAAAGCCTTAGACAACCTTTTTAGGGACTACCCCCCTTGGCTTCGTTAGGAGTTAGCCTAAACGGAGGAGTTGGGATCAGGTGACAGCACCTGGCTCTTTGCTTGCCCCTAAGACCACACCTTTTCCATTTAGGGAAACAGCAATGCAAAAGATTTCTGCTGACGATGTGCATTCAGCGGACAACAGAGTCCACGAGGACCCCCAAGACCGCTAGGGTCTTCTAGCTCTAGAGGCAAAGCCATTACCAGAGCGATTACCTTTTCCTATAAAAGGGTTAGAGGGAATCAATAGTTTACTTTATTTACTTGATTTCATGGTATATGAGATACATTGGTTGTTTTTGGCAATTCATCAATCAGGGACTCGGGATCTAGGACACAATTCATCTTTTATGTGTGATGTATCACTAGACATCTTATATATCAGTTTTCTTTCCATATCCATGTGGCAATATGTTTATTTGATGCTCTTGTTGCTTTAGATGTTTAGAAAATTGAAAAAATGAATATTTTTGTATTTTTTTAAGTTTGTCGATATATTGCCAATAAATCCGATAATTTCTTTTTAGATTTTCGTCAATAAATCCGATAATTTCTTTTTAGACCCTTGGTGATATATTCACCGACACTATATTTGTAACTTTGGTTCAGACTTCAGTTTCTAATATCTATTTAATATTTTGCAAACTGGGTACATGATCTATTTTGTAAACATTATTGATTATTCTATGCATGTTATAACTTATAACTCATTGGTCATGAAGGCCTATTTCATTTTGTACTCTACTTCTTACAATCTGATTCACAACTTTGCCACTGCTAGATGGTTGATGTTATATGGTTCAAGTCCACTTCCTATTCGACTTCCTATCTGATTTTTAACTTTGCAACTTCCTAGTGTTTTCCTAGCTAGTTACAAAGTTTTCAGACTTGTATTAAATGGTTGATGCTCCAATTTACTATTGATTCTAACTTCTTAATCATGTTGTATTTGTCTATTAGTATCACAGTTCACTCAAATCTATGTTTTCATATTTTCTGCATCTAATTTGGCATATTGCACCTATTCTTATATATGTATTAATAATTATATCATTTAAAAATATATTTGAATGTGTGTGTGTATACAGAACACTTGTCATTCCCACTGCCAGCTTCACTCCACTAAGCTCCATGGCAACACTACTTTCCCCATTGGAAAACTCATTTTCTAAGGCTGGCATTTCTTTCCTTTCATGTGATTTTTCTCTACCACAAGAGAGAGGTAGAACGGTATGAGTTGACATATTTTATTGTTCCTTCATCACATAAGTGAAGTGGCACGAGAGTGTCAAGTAACTTAAGGGCGGTTGTGATCATTTCACAGGTACTTCAGTCTTCATCATAGGAAATGGACCTTGAATTGACTAAGATCTCAAACAAACTACATATTTGCAAACTAAATCAAATATCAAATGTAAACATAGCCAACCAAGTGGCAACCATACAGGTGGTCCATGCCCATTGATGGAACGGAAACCAAAGCTCATTGCTGTAAACATTAGTCGTACAATGTGCACATATAATCTAGTCTGGAAATAAATATAATCTATCACATAGACACAACTCTAGCTGCTCAAACAAAATAAATAACAGTGGAATAAAAAAGATTTGAGTATTTTGGAAGAATGGGAAGCCCAGAAGAAATATATGTTTGAACAAAATGGCCTTCACTTTCTGAAGAAAAAGGAATAGATATTTGGATGCTCACAGCAATCAAATTAAGTATACGTAAATCATATGCTACAGTTCTTTCATTTCTTCAGGATAAAGGATTTGTCTCCATCATATCCAGTCTGTTTACATAAATTGTACATGAAAGAGAAAACCTTTTGTTACTAATATTAAGACTTTCATATCATTGAGGAACTTCTTACATCAGTTCCTCGTTGTGCTTACTGCAAAATAGCCACAGAACTTCACTAATTGGCCTGATGTATTTAGTTAACAATATGGAAGCCCAACTTGCAAGATTCAAATGCCACAAGAATTTTCCCCTAATGATTAAAGCTAGAGTCTAATAAAAAATTTCTTAAAAATCCTGGTTGTTTAGTGTCAGTGACACAAAAGATTGAACATTTTCAGTCAATAACTGAAGAATGAATTGTCAAGTTAAAATGCCGCAATTTAAAGCATTAAGCAAACACTAAAACAGTGATCTTGAAAATATCATCCAAGTATTCAATCATTTAGCATGTCCCTGAGGAGATAAAGCACAGAATGAAATGATTGGAAAATCAAGATTACTTACCAGATGGAATATGGGCCATGGAGATCATACGACCCCCAATCCAAGGAACTACTTTTAGATGCCATTCAGCACTGCTTAGATCAACAGGTATCCTAGAAGGTTCTGCTCCCTTCTTATTATTCTCTTGTTCATCTGGAGGGCGCTTTGCTTGGGCTGTATCCACAAAAAACACTCATGTGAATTTTAATTTTCATTTTAGCAAATAGACAGCTCTCTCTCTCTCTCTCTCTCTCTTTCTCTCTCTGTGTGTATATATATATATGTAATTTTTAAGGTCATGACCAATCCAGAAACCAAATTGGTGTGTGAGACTCGCTTGTGAGACAAGCAACCCCCTCTGCACAGCGATTTGACTGCTAAAGTCTACAAAGGTGTATCTTCCCTACCCCCTCCATATTTGAACCTGTCTAGAAAGAAGCACATGTTCTTAACACTACATATATATATATTGTTTTCCCTTAAGAAGCTGCAAGGTTATGTAAATAGTTGATTTTAACCTTCCGTAAGGCTGTTTTATACACTGAGCCCCCTATAAACCAGATGAATCAACAACAATGAAGAGTTTGAGATTGTTGATTGGTTTACTTCATGTGATTTATAAATGATTCCATTAAAAAGGCACTCCATTAACTAGGAATCTAGTAGTGATGTTCAAATGAAACATTTTTATATTAGTTCACAAAGCTAGCTTATTCTATTAAAGACTCATGGTGGTTTAGACCAATATGCAATCAACATTCGAAAGAAAATTCCTGAAGAGGAGAAACAAAAAAGAGTGCATCAATGAACAAACTAAGTATACGCTACTTATTACTATTAGGCCTGACATCCAACATTTAAAATCTCTCTGGCAGATTAAGTAAATAAATTAAACAACATTGACTCGGAATCATCTCAAGACAATGGACTCTTGATTTTTTTTTTAACATAATAAAAGGGTTAAGCAAACAGATCATTGATAAAAAAAAAAAATACTTATAATTCCTAAGAGAAGCAGCAAGCCAATACAAAATTCAAAGTAAATAAACGTCAAGTGAGTGGCTTAGAATACCCATGTAAGCATGTTCTTCACAGTGACCCTGAAACACCTACTTGTGCAAAACATACAGGCACACACTGAAAGTGGTATACTTGACCAATATAGGTATACAAAAAGTATATGTAAATCATAAAGTTTTTAATCAAAACTCTCTACATGTTGGGGTTTATGAAAACACACCTATCTTTATACAGTCTTGCTTCTGCCTGTCAGCTACAAGCTTTGCAACCTCAGTTGAAGAAGGAATATCAACTTCAACCTTTTCTCCATCATGCCCCCATGCCTCAATCTACAAGAAGAAAATGACAGTGACATACAAATGAATCAATTCCCTCACAACTATTTTCTGCATCTTGTGTTCTTTATGATAGGTGGTCGTGTTACATACCCTGGCACCCTCACCAAGCAATAATTGAATATTCAATTTACGCTTTGGCCTTTTCCATAATCCTTCAGTTCTAGCAACTTGGATAGAAACAATAGATGATGATGATTCAGCTTTATAATATGTCAAGAGAAACTGCCCCTGCTGGTATTCATATCCATCACCATCATCCTCAAAAACAAACCCTTCTGCGTTTCCTGAAGTAGACATTCAAATGACAATACCAGAAGTCAAACAGCTCCCATGACATTCAAATGAAATTCCCTTTCCCATACAGATCATGACAGTTATTTAAAAGTAAAGATACATTTTCTAAAACTAAAACTAAGTGCCTAAACAGTGATTCTGAAAGCCTATTGATGATGGTTAACTGGCATCCACTATACAAATTTCCTCTTTTCTAGCTAGTTCAGAATAGAACACCTTAAATATCCAAACAGTTGTGATATCTGATCAGAGCATGTGTCAGATGTCAGCACTAGAGCTTGGGAGAGTAGTCATCCCAGCATTACTTTAGGACAAACATGCTTTAAAGGTTTAATGTATAATTCCAGCTCAAAGTAACAAGTGTTGTAGTTTTTTTTAAATGCTTCATATGTTACCTTGAGGCTTGAAGAACAAATAAGTACAACAGAGTTTATCGCTCTGTTCTAACAGTATGATGCAATAAAGAATATTATAATTTCTACCATTGGAATATATTTATTCTCGAGTTTGGTGTAAATAATCTACCACAAACTCAAGCTATAGTAAAACTAAGTTCGTTGATGGCTCCACTCCATGACATCTTCATACATACAATCATGGCAATATAGAGGGTGACCGATTCTTTTGTCTTGGTCATACTTGGGAGAACAAAGATTGGCCAGGACTTTAATACAAAATATAATTTCCAGGAAATAGGACTCCTTCCTATGAGGTATTGTAACATAAATATGTAACAATACCTCTAGCATAAATAAAGTATGACTCTAGCATAAATATGTAACTAACAAAAATACCTAAAGGCATTGTATCCATTGACAATACAATCATGTTCTGATGCTAAATATAACAGCAAATAATACAATTGCCACACACCATGTTAAAGCATTGCAAAGAACACCTAATAAAGCAAAATAAGACAGTGAAGGAATACAAACAAATAACAATAGTCCTTTTCCTTAATATTGACTTTGACAAAGCTTACGACAGAATTGAGTGGGATTTCATCCTTGACAAGCATTAATGGCTGGGCTTCGGCAGATTTTTTCATACTTGCAGTCAAAAGTCTCGTTTTGAATGTCTCCAGTAGAGCCTCTGCTAATGGCACACTTTTAGAAGCAATCCCTCTTCAGAGATCCATTTTTCACTTTATACTTTTGTGTCAACCATAGATATGCGGGACTGGGTTTAGTTTTAACTAAGTTTGAAGTAAAACTCAGAAAATGGTCCACCCAAGGTATTCCTTTAGCAAGGAAAGTCACATTAGCAGACAAAATTATTGTAGCAGGTGATGCACACTATTCCTCTTGCTTTTCCTGACTGCTACAAGTTGTAGGGAAATATGACATTTTTTTTACTCTTTTTGCAAAGGAGACAAGGTCTGAGGGTTTTCCCTTAGTCACCTACGATGTTTTTACTTTGTACTCTCCAGCAAATTCACCAGAATCAAAATTTGAAAAACTTGATGAGGCAGCACAGCGAAAAGTTTCAATCAAATTGGGAATAAATCGGGAAAAACTCAGCGTTACCTCCCGAATTAGCATGTGAAATTAAAGTCCAAAAGAACAATGCCAACCCAAGGATAACTAGGAGTGGCTACCGTCTATCAACTCAATAACACCCTCTCCACATTAGGTTGGCTCTCCTTCAATTCAATGGGGGTATCCCTACATAAGATTGCTAAGGCTATGGCATGGAGGCTCAAGGTGATATGAGGAGAGTAAGCCTTAACAAAATATGGTTGTCGTATAAAAAGATAAAATGTGATGGAAGGATTTAAGTGACTAGTGCCTATACCAACAAGGGAAAATACAGTCAAAGACTAATTCAAGACGCCTAATTTATTCATATGCATTGATGGGAAAGTGAGAGCAAATCAGCATGTCAACTTCTCCTCAAATTTGGCTGGAAATTACAAGAAAATATGTGGGAAAAAAGAATAATTTGATTCTACTTTCGGCTGTTATTCAAGATTTAAATTTCATTGGGACATTCACTTAGCAAAAATTTAAACAATTACATGCCTAACTTGTTTCCTCAATGAACTAAGTGGATTAATGGGAAATAAAAATATACAAACATAATCCACTTGAAAGGTAGCAACTCAGCTCTTCGCCTTATCTTGAATACTATAGCTTTTCATCCACAAGCATTAGAAATTCACACAACATTAATCCATGAAAGACACATGTTTATAGGATAAATCCCTTAAACTTCACCTATGTTGTAGGAAACGCCTAGGTAGCAAGCGTAACCGTCCTAGAAACTTCCCAAAACGTCGAAACTGGTACAAAACTCCGTCGAAATACCGGTGGCCGTACCGTACAACATTTCGCAATTGCAAAACGTTGTACAGAATGGCCACCACCGTTTCAGTGGAGTTTCAACCCTTATGAGTGGTGATTCAACGTCAATTCTTCCTTTTTGTGGGTGGGCCTGTATGGGTGGCCAAAAGGGTCATGGGTCCCTCAAATGGGGCCAAAAATTGTTTTTTTTTTTTCATTTTTAAAAAGATACACCGCTATACATGTAATAAATAATATAGACATCGTTTTCCTTCTAAAATGTCATTTATGTGTGTCCTTATTTTTTTCTTGCAAGATAATCTGCTTTAATATATATATATATATATATATATATATATGGCATTTCCCTCGGCGTTTCCCTTTACGTTTCCATTTTTGGAGGGTTTTGTTTCCTACCATCCCCGTTTCGGAAACTTCTAAACATTTCCCCATTTCGTTCAACTTAGCACTTCACATATGCTCCAAGAAGATAAATTCATTAAGCTCCAAGTAGAGGAAAACTCCAACGATCCAACCATGAATATGGACCAAGAAGAGCTAATCTTTGTATAGAGAGGATAGCTCAACTTGCTTTACAATAAAAGAATAATTTCCCTTTCTAGATCCACTATTTGTTCAACTATTTTTTCTAGAAATAATAAACTAGTGGTTAGATCCACCTTTTGCTCCAAGGGAGATAATACAATAATAGTTCTCATCTAACCAACAACATTTCAGAATAGTTCAAAAATAAAAAACAAATGGAGTTGGTTAGACCCATTTGCTACAAGTAACCAACTCCATGAGAAAGTTTCAACAATGAATAAATAATGTAATTAGTTACCAACTCCCTCAAAAATGACTCAAGGAAAGAGCGCACACCCCTCCTTTGAGTGATTGACCAAGCGTTCTCCACCACAAGAATTTATTAATGATGCTCTCTTGAAATCATCAAAACGCTCAAGCATCCAAGGTGGGGCATCAAACTAGAGTTAAACATGTTACCCCTCATATTGTGTGAGGGTTACACTTGTGATTTTCATCACAATGGATGAAATTTACAGCATGGAATTTATTTCCAACAAAGACGAATCAGTGTTACACATCAATTCCAATTTTTTTCCATGCATTTGTGACAACTCTCAATGAATCATCTCATCGGTAGACTAGTATCATGACGGTTCTTATTGTTTCAAAATCTAGCAGCTTAAATGATGCAAGGAATATCAACTGCTAAACCACTAGAACATTTAAGATTTGAACCTAAGTGTCACATGGGTAGGCCTCTCTCTCTTTAGGTCTCCTAGAATCCTAAGGGAAATCTAAACTAACCACGGGAGGTGTCCCCAACTAAGCTTTTCAAAGTACTACTAGAGGTTTCACATGCAAGACTAAAAAGGGTACAGTGTGTTGCCGCCTTAAACGCACCTGGGGGGTCAACGCAACATAAATCTTCAAGCTGCTAAATGCGCCCCTAGGGGCAAGTTTCGATTCAGGTGTTGTCACCTGATCCTGACTCCTCCGTTTAAGAAGACTCCTAACAAATCCAAGGGCGGTAGTCCCTACAAAAGAGTTTCTAAGGCTCTTTGTTATGGTTTGGTGATTAAAGGAAATAAGGCTTTTATGAGTTTCAAAAATTGATCAAAACAAGAACTTGCAAACTAATAAATATCAACAACATTGATTCAGCATTCACAACACAATTCACTGAAAGCAAAATAGTGATAATTGTAGTTTAACCAGTGCCAAATGCAGTCAAGAAGTTAAAAGAGATGCTTCTAATAACAGGAAATGTTGTGCAAGTGTTCTTGGTTGATTTTAAGTTAAATGTGGATAAGATGAGTGAATTAAAGCGTCGGTTAATTGCTTATTTGTCCCAATACACTTCACCTTCTAAAAACTGAGTGCTAAAGCAGTTATACCAAGTGTCCAACAGGGCAAGGATGAACCTGCTTGGAGTAGCCCACTGACTCTGTAGTGATAACCCTTTGCAACCTCCCAAGTTTTTTCGAAGGCTAGATCAATTGGGTTTCCCTATTAACGCTAGTCACTTGACTTCCATTCTGATATAGCCACTCTGGATCAGATGAACCACAGATGGTGTAGAGCTTACGGGAAGGGAGGCCTTGGTTTTTTTTAAGGATTTTAGCGAAATAATTGTCTTGATTATTAAATTCAAGAATCTCTTTCTAGGTCTTAAGACCATACTCGGGAGAGCAAGGATGTTAGTTTCCAAAGTAAAATAAATAAGAAGAAAGACAAGTTTTCTAATTACTACAGCCAAGAGTCTCTTTTAGACCTTAAGACCGTACTTGGGAAAGCAAGGTTGGGTTAGCATTTAGTTTTGCAAAAATGAAAAGGAAATTAAACTCTAGACATTGATTGATCTATTTTTATTCTACAAGATAGAAAATCTACTCTAAAGAAAATAAAGCAAATGAGGCAGATACAAGCTTCCCCCAAATGGAGGAAGAAGGGTGTGAGGGTCGTAATCCCACTTTCTATCTTATTAACTTTATTACAATATGGATTTTATGATAGACGCCACCTTTAGATCTTCAAAAATGATCAAAAAAGGGTTACAAATCTTGCTTGAAGAAGGGGAATGAAGAAGGGGGGATTCGAGGTGCTTCGGATGGCCAAAAGTTTGAAAATTTGACAGCAATTCCTTCTCTTTTTCCTTCGACCTACTAAAAATCAGCAAGCTAATGATCGATAGATTAGTTGATTAATCAATAAAATACACTAAAAATTTACACTCGGTACTTGTGCAAAGATAGAATGATTATGCTACTTCAAGTACTTATGAAAGGGAGACTAGATCTAAGCTTTATGACTATGAAATGAAAGCACTTCTAAATCTAGAAATGAACAATCAAAGAACACAAAATAAACTTTTTAAAATGAGATCTAAGCTTCCTTTAACAGGTAACCAGAGAGAGATTTAAACTTTAAGAAGGAGAAGAAAGAGTTGCTCAAGTCTTGAATCTTTCTTGCAAGCTTGGAAGGATTGTTCCTGTGGCCCAGGAATGTTTATGTGTTTGTTTCAACCTATAATCCAAAGAAAAGGAGATGCATCTGAGCTCAACCTTTCACTCGAGATGGTAATCTACACACTTATCAAGTTTGCACAAACCGAATTAGATCCGGTACACCCCACAATTAGAAAACCAAAAGATCATAAAATATAGCCGAATAAAGCATGAACTCTTAGATCACTAATAACAACAAAGTAAATAAGCAAACTGACAACTGCAAATGCCTATCCTATGTGCTACAAAGAGCCCTCTAAGCCAAATTATCAGTTTATGCAAAGCAAAATAACTGAACAATATTACCTCACAAGAAATTACTACATGCACAACTTGCCACAGATCATGAGCCTCCAAAGCCTTTCAATTTTATTCATAAACAACACTAAAATAATAAAAGAGCAGAGGTTCCTTACTTCCCTCTCAAATGATGAAGAAAGACTCACTTTAATAGGAAAAAGGAGAGCAAACACCAAGGGGGTCGAATTTTCCAAGTGTTGGAGCTTTTTGAGATGATTGGGAGCGAACTAGAGTGAACTAGAGTTGGTAAGAGCCATCTCTCACAAGGTAGGTCACCCCCCCTCTTTCTGTGACACATATACAACAAGAGGAGAGCTCTTTCATGGATAAATGTGCCCCTTGTTATCACCAACCTTGTAGTTGCCTATGTGAGATGGATCCAAGATGGACGGTAGAGGGACAAGCAACTACGGAGGTGGAACCAAGATTGCCTCGACTCCCAAATGGATGGTTGTCACGCCAATCAAGCCAGTCTTCACTTTATGTTATTTTAGCCCAAGACAACAATGGGGGAGACCGAGATCTACTCCCGACAGGAGAGATCAAACCTAGACACCAGATCATATCAAATGGACTTACGGTACGTAAGGTGTAAGGTGATGGAAACCCTAGATCTATGGATGACGTCGCCAGGTGAACCAAGGCTTTGGATCAGGGTTTATGAGATATGAGATTTGATCCAAGCTGAGACACAGATGACCTATGGGGTAAATACTAGATCTAGGGTTAAGGTACTAGCAAGAGGTGAAGATATTCGTTGCCTTGGGAAACATGACCAAGGTAGAACAGGTGAGAACAGGATTGGGGCTATCTAGTACCAAGGGATAGACTCGAAGGAAGATATAACAATGTCAAAGTATTTGAGCCACCAGAAAAAGGTCAAAATGCAAGAGAAAGAGGCAAAAGAGAGGTAGCACTAGGGTTTGGAGAAACAGTGCCTTGGGATTTGGGTAAATGGAGTCACTTTCAGCCTAGCGTTGAGGAAGACCCACTTAGGGTTTGGCCTAATCTACAAAACCCAGAAACGGTTTGCCCAAAAAATCAGATTAGGAAAAAAGATGGCAGCAATGGAGGACAGCGCTAGGGTTTGAACTTTGGAGGCCAGTTTCTTAGATCTAGGCCAAATGGGTCACTTTTTGCTCAGCGTTGAGGAAGATCCTCCAAATGGGTCACTTTTTACTCAGAAACGGTTTGCCGAAAAATCAGATCAGGAAAAAAGATGGCAGCAATGGAGGACAGCGCTAGTGTTTGGAGGCCAGTTTCTCAGATCTAGGCCAAATGGGTCACTTTTTGCTCAGCGTTGAGGAAGATCCTCCTATGGTATGACCCGATCTATAAAACCCATAATTGTTTGCCTCGAGATCAAGCAATCTGATCTATTATGTTTTTTGGTTTTTTTATTATTTAGGGTTTTGAGAATAAAAATGGAAAGTACGGATGCCAATGGATTGAGATCTTGGAAGAAAATCACTAACCTGAAAAACCTTGTAGATGCCTTGATGATGATGATCCCTGCTATCCCGATCAATTTGAGAAGATTTGAATGAATTCTATGTCCAACGTTTTGCTCCAAGAAGCCAATGCGCCCTCTCTCCTGCACAACAAACGTCAACCATGTCAGATTTGTTGCATCATGAGAAAAAATCAAATGCTACAGAAAAATAGCAAGATGAAACCATAGATCGCATTGATGCTAATGAAAACCCCCTGATAAAAGACGCATCCAAGCCAGGCGAGTTGAGGAAGCCCTGCAAAAACGCCCAAGTTGAAGTCGCCCTCTTGTAGACAAGACAATGTTTCCCGAAAAATATATAGATCTCACGTCAAATACCCAAATGCTAGGAAGCAAAAGACTTTGCAATCACCATCTAAGAACGAACACCAGATGCAAAGGAGATCCAAAAAATATCCAAAAGAAAAGTTTTCTATTATCCAGATCCAAGAGCCAAAGACCCTTTACAAATGAGAAGCTCTCTTCTTTAAATAGGAATGAGAAAACCAAAATCCTAACCACTTTTCAAATGGGTGGCTAAGATTAAAAGATGCAAATGTTCTAATCAACGGTTGAGATGAGCTCAACATACAATCCATGGATCAATGCCATAATATAATATAAAAGTGGACTAAATCACCCTAGGAGAGGGGATCCCACTCAACAAAAAATAAATGAAGCACATAGTGGGTCCAAACTAATTCCCTTTTGGTATCCCCGTGACACAATAAAAATAATATAATTTTTTAAATGTGAAATTGTGCCTCCTTGAGGAAATCGTGAGCCTCCACAAAGCTCTAGAAAATAATATAATATGCCCGAAAAATAGATGTGGGCCCATCCAAGTGTTGCAACTGCTGGAGAAGAAGAGGAAGACATCACCCTCGTCATCAAAACTCATCCCATGCCATTTCCTTGCCTAAGTAGCCCATATTGAATTCTTCAGTAGCCATTTTAATTATTTTTTATCTACCTCGAGAAATGCGATATGCCAGAAACTGCCTCCTAGGGTGCCTACGTTATCCGACTGAGCCCACCAAGCTCTCTGGGAGGGGGGTAATATGGTACAATCAAGTTGTTGGACCCCCTATCCCTCATACAACGCCCTAGGAGATCCAAGAAAAATATTTCCCTGCTCAGACAGGCCATCAGGTATGGCACAACTGCACCAAAAGGGTACACTGAGCCAAATCATCTCTGCAAGTGCCCGGAACTGAAAACAAGTTGTCTCACTGGACTCGGAGAGTCCAAATCCATCTAAGGTGTATACTCATACCCCCTCTAGGTCTCTATATGATCATCTACTACATCTTGATAAACAAAATAATAATCTGTAAATGACCATATACCCAGTAATATAACTCAGGCTAGCATCCATCTGCTGCAAGTGTTCATAGGTCAAGACATGCAATACAAATCATTCAAATAACACTTATAACAAGTAGTAATTATTTCACCGGCGATCTATCAACCACATATAAAGGATTTCATTTATTAACTATAACTCAGACCAGAGTTTTAAGACCATACTCACTTCATAGTTGTAATCATTTTGCTCATGAAGGGTGAGGGCTAAAATTCACAAGGCTAGGCCAAAGGGTGACTACCAACTTGACATTGTGACACTTCAGATATGGAAAGGGCATTAAAGAGAATTTGAGGTAAAAAATGGGCCTCCTAAGAGATGTACTACAAAAATATAAGATATATTAAAATATTATGAGTTAGGGGTTTTATGGGGTAGGTATATATGACAACTCATCTCCTACACTACTTTTTATGCATAATATAAATAACCATGGTTGAGTTACTTTTCTAAATTGACTATAAATAAAATTAATAAAATAACTTTACAATGATGTGACTAAGATTCATTGTAAAATTCCAAAAAATTATTGTCCTTTAGCATTTATTTGTATTGAACTTGTAAATAAAATTAAACAAAAATGAATTTAATTTATATGCATAACTAACATATTTTTTTCATATAAATATCATTCATGAATTTAATTTATTTTAAAAGTACAAGATTGTGTGTGTGTGTATATATATATATATATTAGTTTGACATTATGATATTAAATACAATTGAGTGAATATATAATTTAAAATTAAAAAACATGAAAATGGATAATATATTATTTTATAAAAAAATGTGAAAAGACATTTTTATGAATTATGAGTACTTTACTTGAAAATGACAATAATATTATTTTATGAGAAAGTGAATTGTGAGTACTTTACTTGAAAATAACAATAATATTATTTTATGAGAAAGTGTGAAATGAATTTTATTGTGAGTACTTCACTTTATGACTTAAAAGTACTTGTACCACTACCTTGGTTAACTATTGGTTTTCATTCACCATAGAAAATGTGACAAATAAGCATTCTTAACTCATGCAATGCCACCTCAACCATGGGGGATGATGTCATCTACTAGAATGTAATTGGTT
>LPNX010381175.1:75641-129509 GCA_001517045.1 Pseudotsuga menziesii
TAACCTATCCCCACTTTTACGGTGACCATAATTTTTTTATCTCACGCCTCCATTTGCCATGTTCTGAACTTCTAAGCACCGTGAGAGTTGAGCTAAGTAGTGAGAGCCGAGCTGAGCAGTGAGAGCCGAGTTGAGCACCATGAGCAATGAGAGTTAAGCAGCTGAGCAGTGAGGAGCATGAGCACCGTGACCAATGAGCAAGGAGCACCATTCTAAACACCGTGAGTCCGTGAGCCCGTGAGCACCGTTCTGAACACCCTGAGCCCGTCAGCAGTAGCACCGTTGGCGTTTATCACCCGTGAAGGGCACGTGAGGAGCACCATTTATCACCCGCCCGTGAGTGAGCATAGTCCGACGTTTATCACCCGTGAAGGGCCCGTGAGGAGCACTGTCTAATGCCTGTGAGCTGAGCTGAGCAGTCGACGGAGTCTCAGCCCGTGAGTCTCATTCCGTGAGCAGTCGGTGGAGTTTCAGCAGTGACCCGTGGACTGTGGTAGTAGTGGCCCATGGAGTTTCAGCCGTGGAGTGGACGCTAGTGGCCGTGGAGTGGACTGTGCTAGTGGGCAACGATTTTCCAATTTTTGTGGCCCGTGGACTGCTCTTCCTCTCTACTATGCAGTGTGGAGGTATTTTAAAATTTTCAACTTTTCCTTTAAAATTTTAGCTCTGTTTTTCTCAAATTTTAGCTTTGTTTAGCCTATTAAATTGTTTGGCTCTGTTTTTTTTTTTAATGTTTTAGTTAATTGAATATTCATTAAAAGTTTTTCTATGGTCTGAATTTAGAATTTTCAATTTTGAAGATTGAAGCCTATGAGTGTGTAGCTCTGTTTTTTAAAATTTTAGCTCTGAATTTTGAAGATTGAAGCCTGTGTAGCTATGGTTTTAAAAAATTTAGCTGTGTTTCAGTGTTCACTGTTTAGCCTCTTAAATTAATAAATTGTTTAGCTCTTTTTTTTTAATTTTTTTAATGTTTAAGTTTATTCATAAAAATAAAACTTCTAGTTTTTATTTTTTAAATTTTAAGTTTTTGTTGAGATTTTACGTTGCCAAAATTTGGTGCTGATAAACCATAAAAAATGAGTCATTTCGAAAGTATCAGTGGCAGTGGCAGTGACACTTACAGTGGAAATGATTCAAATTCTGAAACTCATGTTGAGGGCCATGTTGGTAGTGGGGTAGAGGTTGGAACTAGAGATGCAGATACTTCATCCAGGTCTATTAATGTGGGCAGCCAAGGTGCCAATCCACCAAGGGTAATGGCTGAATATGCCAAGGGAACATATGATCCCAAAAAACCACTTTTGGTATATGTAACAAAAGTAGGTGCATCTGTGCCCCAATCTACGGCAAAGCGAGGTGGTGGTTCACGTCATTGGACATGCAATGTCTGTGGCCATCGTTAGGTTGGCAGTTACAGTCGGATTAAGCAGCAACTTTTGGGCATATGTGGAAAAGGAGTTAATGTATGCACAAAATTAAGCATGCAACAAAGATCTGACCTTTTGAGGTTGCAAATGGTTGCAGATACAAAGGGCACCTTCTCTAGCCACAAGGAAATCTAGAATTAAAGCATCCAACCTTATGCCTCCACCATCTCCTGCTATGACATCATCTTCAAAGAAGGGCTCTTCTCGTTCATGTGCAATAGGACCAACTATTTCAGGGATGTATGGCAGGTTGAATCGTAATGATACAGATGATGCCATTGGCAAATTCCTTTTTTCCAATGGAATTCCATTTCATGTTAGTCGCTCTCCTTATTATAAGGAGATGGTCCAAGCAATTGCAGCATCATGACCTTCATATGTGCCACCAAGTGAACATAAGTTGAGGACAGTTGTTTTAGACAGGCAAGTGTCCAATATCACTATGTAGAAAGAAAATATGAGACTAATATGGGTGAAGAAAGGTTGCTCCATTGTTATGGATGGGTGGACAGACATTTCCAAACGTCCACTTATCAACATCATAGTTACATGCCAAGAGGGGCCTTTCTTTCTTAGAGCTATTGATTGTTCAGAAAAGCGCAAAGATGCAGCTTTCCAATTTGAGATTCTTCGAGAAGCTATAGAGGAGGTTGAACCTACAAATGTCGTGCAGGTTGTGACAGATGCGGCAGCAGTGTGTAGATCCGCTGGGTTACTAGTTCAAAACGCATATTGGCATATTTTTTGGACACCTTGTTGTGTGCATGCACTCAATAATGCACTGAAAAACATTGGGAAGATTGAGTGGGTATCATCATTGGTGTTAGCTGCAAGAGATGTGCAGATGTTTATCTGCAACCACCACACCTCCTTAGCCATGTACAGGACTCACTCAAGGAAGGAATTCCTAAATCCCACAGACACTAGATATGCTAGCTATTATCTCTTGTTGGATAGGATGTTGGAGGTGCAGCCAACATTGCAGGACATGGTTGTGACTCCGGATTGGAATAGGTGGACTGGGTCCAAGACAAATGAGGGGAAGAAGGTCAGGCTTCAAGTTTTGGATGATGATTGGTGGGCAGATTGCAACTATTTGGTGTCTTTCTTGCACCCTATAGTTGAGGCTATTCGCTATGGGGACTCAGATTCTCCTTGCCTTGGAGAAATCTATGAGACATTTGATAGCATGTTGGGTCGAGTAAGGGCGGCCATTCATGAAAAAGAGCCATCCTTAGAGTTCTATACGACCCAGATTCGACCCATTATTCAGCGTAGATGGGATCGAATGAAAACACCTTTGCACATGGCAGCATATGCACTTAACCCAAAATGGTATGTTGAGAGGCCTGGTAGAATTTCCCCCATTGAAGATCCAGAGATCAAGAGGGGATTTCGAGCTGCCATAACAAAGATGTATGATGAAGATGATGCAAAGAAAATTCGAAGACAATGGGTTCATTTTGCAAATCTCAATGGTCCTTTCAACAACCATGATGCAAAAGAAGATCTTAAGGACTTAGGCCAAGAAGACCCCATTGGTTGGTGGAGGATGGATGGGGATGATGCTCCAGAGATTCAATATCTTGCTATTCGCTTATTGTCACAGATTGCTAGTTCCTCTGCAGCAAAGAGGAATTGGTCTACATAGTACATATAGCTTCATCCACTCTATCAAGAGGAATAGACTTACCTCTAAGAGAGCAGAGAAGCTAGTTGCAGTGCATAGTGCACTACGTCTTTCACATAGGAAGACACCAGAGTATCAGATGGGATCGGCTACACGATGGGATGTGGATCTAGAGGATGATGCACAGATAGATGAGGAGGAGAGACCAAATGAGATGCAACACGGTTTGGTTGGTATGCCATTGGTCAATCCTGAGGTTGAGACTGAGAGTGACTCTGACTTAGATGGTGACACTCCCATAGATGGTGACTTCATGCAGCAGATGCATCAAGAGGACTAGTCCATGGATCTATCTCCTTGATGCACTTTGAGTCTTGACTCTTTTCATGATTTATTTTCGATACTTTTAGTTTTAAACTTTTATTTACTCTCATTGATGAACTCAGACTGAGTCTTTAGACTTTGACTCATCACTCATTGACTATTTAGTACTTTACTCTTTAGTACTATTTATTTTGAGTAAATTTTGCCAAATATATTATACTGCAGTGTTTACTAGTCTATTGTTCAGTGTTTAGTGTTTAAACGTTAAAGTTTAGAGTTTATCATTTATGTGACATGTCTATGATTTAGATTTATGATTATTGATTTGTCATTTAAAATTTAATAATTTATCTGTTGTTAACTTATTATTTGTTTATGTTTATGATTCGAAGTTATTATGGAAGATGTGCATGTATTTAAAATTTAAAATAGTCATTATGAACTGAATAACTTGTTTACATTGCACAATGATGAATTTCAATTTAGCATGTATTTTTTTTTAATAATTTTAGGGATACCCCCCTCTATGTTAAAATTTAAAGACCCCGACGCCCCCCCGCCCCCCAAAATACCCCAAAATTTGGGGTTGCCTCTACACGTCCCCAATGTGTGTTTCCCCGCTCCCGTGCCCCCCCGTCTCGGAAACTTGGTGGAACACTAGTTTTTATTACACGGATTTTTATTATTTAGGCTTGATGCATTCATGTATGTTGAAAAACACTACTTTTCATGAATGTTTTAAGATATTCTTTTCATTGTACTTCAAAGCCAATTTCATTAGGCTAGCCTTGCATTCACGTATGTTTAAAAACACTACTTTTCATGAATGAGCTTTTTTCATAAGATATTCATTTCATTTCCAAATACATTATATTGATGGCGGCGCTACTTGTTTCAGGTTAGCCAACACAACCTAGGCAACTCAAAGCCGAGACACATATAAACAGGGAAGCTCATCTAACAAATGCTCTGGTGGAGAAAGGTCCTCCATGCCATAAATCAAGTAGTAGGTCGGGTTGAGAACATCATTGGAAGGTAATGGATGGGTGGAGACAATGAATAATGAAACCAACACCAGCAAGCCAAAGTATGGTGGGAATGACTACCTCTATTCTCCCTAAGGAGGGTAAAACCAATGAGTATCGATCAAGAACTTCCAGGTCTGAGTAAGGACATCAATACATAATATTAATACATCCAAGTCCACATATTTATATGATCACCAGATCATGACACTAAATGCTAATATATGTCACAAGAATGAGTATAAGAGCAATGATAACCATAACACAAGATATATAAGATGAGTCATAAACATGCAAATAATCCATCTGAACCAACATCAATCCAATGACAAAACATTGATACAACTCTAGGCATCAATAACTGCTCTGCAAATGGCTAAAATGACTACATCAGTCCTCAAATCTGAGTGTCCTGAGACTCAATCATGGCATGGGAGAGTACTATAGTCCATCAATCAAATCATGATCCATCATAGATGCTCATCTCAGCATCTCATATGTAGGGGAACTGGCTGAAAAATGTACTAGAATCTGAAAAATAGAGTATGGTAGCTCGGCTACTATATATGTGATAACACCCCTCTAAAGAGAAATTTGCCCCCTTATGGATTTGATTGGAATCAAGCTGATTTGATCTAGATTTGGTCTCCAATTACCCCCCAACATCATCCTTAGTTAATCCAGAACATGTCTGGGACAAGTTCTCACTGATTTTGGGATGTGTTTTTTCTCCATATTTTCCCTTTTTCTAATTTTTTATTCCCTTTTTGCCCTTTTTGGAGACTTTTTCACTTAAGTGATAAATAATCACTAAAAACTTAGAAAAAGTGGGTTTTGGGGTAAAGAGGGTGCTCTGAGTTTGAAAACAAGCACCTCCATAAAAAATTCTCCCTCTAGACCTCCCAAAGCGAAAATCAAACGCCTCGATTTAATCCATTGTGGGGAAAGCTCACAGAGGAAGCGGGAATCACTGGATAGTGACCTTAGAATACCGTCAAGCTAAACCCTCGTTGGTGTAGTGTTGGACATGTCCCAGCGACTCTAATCCAACCCACATATTCTTCGCATGGAACCACATCGGATAAGGGTTTTGAATATACACCTCGTGCCGTCAAGTATATCTGGAGTCCCCTTCCTATTTAATCTACTCATCTAAATCCACTTTAACTTAAAACGAACCAAGAGACATTTGCAAAACACTTTACGTTTTCAGCAGCACTATTTTATTGGACTCCATTGGCACTAATCTACATTTACAACAATACTCTTCATTTGTTTATTATCAATGTATTGTTGGTTCTTAAAACCTTATCTGTTGATGTTATGATTATACGTTGTTGAAGTGATTTTCATATTTGCAAATATTTTGATTCAGTAATTTGATTCTAAACAACTCCTGAGTCCTAACCACCACTTCATCCATAACTAATAAAATTCAGGAGCCTTAGAAACTCTCATAGGGACTACTCCCCTTGGCTCTGTTAGGAGTGGCCTAAACGGAGGAGTCAGGATCAGGTGACAGCACCTGGCTAGAGACTTGCCCCAAGTACGCACTTAGCAGCTTGAAGATTTCTACTACGCTTTCCCCCCAAGTATGTGTAAGGCAGCAACAAGTAGCATCATCCTTAGAGTACTAAACTCTTTTAGCTTTATTAAGGCATTTATACATGGAAATGGTTATGATACCTTAAGTAGTTACTAATGATAAATCCTCCAAAAACAAGGAAATGAAGAGAGTGGATGAATTGGCTAGCGAATCCTCTAACCTTCAAAATGACACACTTCTAAAGAAGAATGACACCAAGGTTAAATTAAAACATGAGTAACTGCTTTAAGTGTTATGAGTTATTATACAAGCATAAATGTAACATCCCATGAAAACACATCGTCACATAAGAAAACATTCTAAGCGTTAATGAAGCTATGTTGCACATAACTCCTAAAATGTCGACATACCGATACCAGAAACTCGTGGAAACTCAAAAACTTCTAGGAAACTCCCAAGGGCCCATGAGCAGCTTGGGGCCCGTGGAAAGTCTAAAAAACCCTCGTTTATGGAAAATGAATATAAATTAACCTCTAAATCGTTTCTAAACCTACATACAAATTAACCTAGCATTCTTATTTTGTTATAAGATAATGTATTATTAAAAAAATTATATATATAAATATATATGCCACGTTTCCCCTAATGTACCCATTTTGGGGGTGTCACATTTCCAAGCCTTCCCATTTCTAGAACTTGTACACGTTTCCATGTTTCATGCAACTCAGTAATGAAGGTTAGATATATCACAGCACTAGAACATTTGACACTGGCTCTGACAAGGCACATCCTATGGACCATCTGATTTTGCTAAAAGGACCTCTGATCAATGATCTAAGGGGAAGACAAATCTCAACTCAGGAACAAATGTCTGTAGTATTATCACAAACCACATTTGAATATATTGCCCCTTGCTGAAATAGGGTTAACAGGCATATAGTGGCATGGCTCTATTTGTCCTAAACATTTACAAATTGCACTCTTAGTGTCTTGAATCCATTTTCCCTATATTGGATAGGCACCAGTCCATTATCTTTCATCACCTCATTTTCTATACCACAAAATCAATGCTTTTCTAATCTCTCTTCACATCACCTTGAGCCTCCATGTCATAGTCTTAGCATTCCTAATCTTAGGGAACCCCCTTGTGTTGGAGAAGAGACAATCTAAAGTGAGAGAGAGAGTTATTGAGGTAACAGTGGGTAGCCCTTTTGAGTTCCCTCAAGGTTGCACTTGTTTTAGGGCTTTACGACTGTTGGTGCAGGTTCGAAAGGTAACAGGACCATGCTTTGGATTTGAATAGCAGCTTTAAGTGTTTCTTCTCTTCTTATAGTTCAAACTAAGTGTAACATTATAGTACATCCATCATATGAAAACAAATAGTTTATTGCATATCTATCTACTTCATAAATGAAGCAATGTGGTATCAGCAGATAGCATTTCAAATGTTCAAAATAAACTTTAAATATGAGCTGCGAAGCAAAATAGTCAATATGGAATGTAATCAAAGCAATCAGGAATCACCTTGTTCATCTAAAGCCACAAGGAGTGTTAGTGTATCAGTGGGTTTTGCTTCACCTGTGTGCTGAATACATGGACCTATTGGAATAATAGATCCACCCCGCAAATACAGCAATGGTAGTTCCTGTACAAAACCGTGATTTTAAGACAATTCTATCATCTATCCCGTTGAGATACTATATTTCCAACAAACAAACGAAAATCCATCTGAAATTATGCAATTTACAGAAAAATAAATCAAGTATTCAGTTCAGACAGATAAGAGCATTTACAGGATTATTATCGTCAAAGTCAAAACGCCTCCAAGCACCTTTAGGCAGTACTGTCTCTTTTGAATCTGAACCCTTTTCTCGTGCAGTACTGTTAATCCAACCAGTACTAAGATAAATAAACGAAAATAAAAGCAGCCTATGCTTTCAGAAGATGTCTAGAGTGTAGAAAACTGAGTTTTACTGCTTGCTGGTTTAAATGAACATTTTGTGTGTTTCACTTCAGCCGGTTTTGCATAGGCTGAGAGCTACTTAAAAAATTTGCCGAACAATTTTAAACACACAGTAAAAATTACTAACAAGCAGAAATAAACACATAGACAGTCACACCATAAATTTGACTCAGAGATTTTTGGCTAATCAGCCCTGGAAAAACCCCCACGGGGAAAACCAGTCAGAGAGAGAGAGAGATATTTTATTTTCTTCAGCAAAATAATGGACAGAAATACAGTAGAAATACAACTTATCTCCACCACAGACTTTATCCCAAAATCTGGAAACTTGTGCCCAGCAAAAACACCAGCCGTACACCCTCGATTTCTGTGCTCATTAATTGCAGACCGTACAGCAATAAATGAAGCCGTACCTCCTCAAAAACAGTGCAGAAAATTAATGCAGCCGTACCTCGATTTCTGTGCAGCAATTAAATGCTGGCCGTACCTCGATTTCTGTGCAGCATTAATGAAGCCCGTACCTACAGGCCGTACCACGATTTCTGGAAATTAAATGCAGACTGTACGGTGCATTAAATGCAGGCCGTACTCCTCGAATCCTGTGCAACAGTACCAGCAACAAATGAAGGTAAAACACCTCGATTTCTGTGCATTCAATGTTCCTCGATTTCTGTGCAGCAATCTCTCTTCTGGAAAATCGTACCCTCCTTCTCAGTCTCAACCTCCCTGCTCAGCTCTCTCTTCTTCTCATGCAAAAATGAAAAGTGTAAACCCTTTTGCCTCCCTCATGCCTTTTTGTTTGACCTAAGTGAGTTTCTAATCCAACGGTGGAAAAGAGATCTAATCCAACGGATGAGAATCAATGAGAGTGAAAATCCCTTTTATTTAATTCACATAAATAAAATCACTCACTCACTTAAATTTATCAAAAAGTGACTTTATGGTTATAAAGTCTCATTAAGTGACATTTAATGTGAGGGTCACATTTTTCCCTCTTTAAGTGACTTTAGGCAAAAATAAAGTCACCTAGGGAACATCTGCCTAGGTACAAAAACTAACATAGAGAAGACATGTTCATCTTGCACTGACATTGTGAAAATAAAATTCTTTAAAGCACAATTATTGGAAAACAAGTTAATTTATTTTTAAAAAGAAGAATGCTTAATACTATATAGTAAAACATAAGCATTCCAACAAAAATCTCAGAATATAGAACCTGGCAGAAACTAGAAGTGGCCCCAGTAGAAATGTATCTTCCACGTCGCGTAGATTTGGATCTTTGCAATCTGCACCAAAAGATGGAAAGACATACTAAGAACAAATATTTCTGACATAGATATTAAACAGCTTTGATAAAACCACCCTGCTTGGATAAAAGGCCTGGTAAAACATAGCCATACCAGCAAAAAAAAGTGGAGATGCCACTAGCTCTCCTTTCGTGTGAGCCAAATAAAAGAGTGTGTATAAGTGGGGTAGCAATCTATATCGCCTCTGAAGTGCAAGTTGACAAACTTTTTCACACTGCAAAAGTATCACTCTCATCAGACTAACCAACAACCCAACAAAGGAAAGAAAGCAACAATTTTAACATCTACTAATTACTAGGAAGTTACCATGACTACAAAATACAACAAATATGAGAACATGGAAGAGTGCACTAGTGATTTCTGATCTGGTTCTGATAATATAAACCATAACAGGATAGGTTGAAGTTGTTGACATCCTAGCAGTTTTGTTCAGATTCTTCATAAGAAATTTTACATTTAAATTATTGCATGCACTACTATAATGTCAGGACTCTGCGTCTACCAGTGACAGTGAGACATTCAGACTCTCACATGCACAAACTGCCAAACTATAAATGCAGTTAAGTGTTCATCTTGAACGCCCATCCAGTCTAACAGGTTACAACATTAAGCACAATGATTAGATAGTACCTAAGTTGCCACGATACTTGGGTTCGAGGATATGGATGGGAACTGAGATGACACGTTTTGAAATAGGGGACTTGGGTACATGGGGGGTATTTTGTGTGTGCGTGTGTATTATAGATTACAATGCATATGAAATCATTTTCAGCAACACACTAACATACTAACTAAAATACGTGCATTGCTTCATTGATATGAACATATTGATATTCTAATGATATATGTCCATTGTCATACTACATTCAAAATTTGCCTAGTGGCATTTCCAAATATGAAATAGAAAGTTCAAAACACATTGAACAGTGAACAACATAGCTGATTTGGCTTCCTCAGCCATGTTTGCTAGGCCAGCAACATCCACATCTTCACTGTCATCAACATCACTAAGGTCCTCAGTCCACAAACTCTCTAGGTAAGAATCACTCTCAATTGAAGGCTCCTCCTCATCCATAGCAACTAGAGGTATCTTGACAAGGCCGTCTAGTTCTATCCCCTTGTCCAGACATACAACATCATCTGTGTATTGCTCCCATCTCTTGAAAGCACCCTCCTTGTACCCTGGGTCTTTACGAGATATGAGACGAAGTGTGCTATGAATGTAGACTAAGTTCTCTTCCTTTTTCAATCCCAACCAGTTTCTCTTCACTATATGGATGAAAGCATAAGTGCTCCAACTCCTTTCACGAGATGAGAAATTAGCTACCTACCCAACAATCGTATGGAAAATTGTTGCAACTCAGGACCATCAACACCATGAAGCCACCACCAATCAATCAAATCCTTTTTCTTGTGTCTGTCAGTCTCAGCAGCATGTGAACTAAAGACACCTCACCCATGTGAAAATTGGGCAAATTGAGATCATATCTCAAAGGCCTCTTCTGTAAAACCATACATTTTTTTAACAACAATGATGAACCCTTTCAAATCCTCTCTATCTCGGGAAGAAGGGCTCCTTCGTGTGAAGGGATTATACCATTCTGGATTAACTACATAGGCTGCCATATGAAGTGGGGAGTTCAATTTATTCCACCATTCATGTATGAATGTTTTCAACTGTGACAATGAATTGGGATATTTCCTATATGTGATGGACCTAATTCTCTCACACAGAGTCCATGTTCTCATACATCTCACCTAAACATGGACCTTCTATGTTTACATTACGAAGCATATCATATATTGGCTCTACAGATTCCACAAAAAAATAACATCATCCCAAAAGTGATCATCCAAAATCAACCACTTCACCTCCACAGTAGCATCTAAGCTAGATTGCTTCTATTGGTCCCACGTATCACTGATAACTATGGCAGTTAAAGCCCCTTTCATCTCCACAAGCCAGATATGCAGGATGTAGTAAGTTGCAAATATGGTATTAACTAGTTTAAAAGCTCCATTTGGCATGCCTGTGGTAAATGGCTTGTGAAAGGTAGTGGTTAGAATTTTGCAGCAATTTTCACTTAACACCCGAATTCAGTCGGTTTTTCCAATGTCTTTCAATACATTATTCAAAGAATGCACTACGCATGGCATCCAAAAAATATGCCTAGACTACATTAAGAATTCACAAATGAAAAAATAATAGATTTTTTATTTATGAACACTAAATAGATCTTAAAAATTAGAAAATTAAATCAGGCTTGTCACTGTTGTGCCAAAACTTTGTGAAAACACATTTTTCTAGACAATTTTTTGCTTTTCAGAAGCAAGATGATAGCCAAAAAAAATTGAGGCCCATCTTTGTTGCTCTAAGGCTTGTCCCTTTCAAAGAACAGAAGATATGTGATAATCAAAACTATGCCAATGTTGTTGATATTATGCCAATACCAAGATAATGATGATGATATAATGATGTACTAGATATTTATATGGTTTAGTTAATGTATTAATCGTCGAATGAGTATAGCTAGAAGTATCACACTTTCAAGTTGACAAGGGTAGTAGATCCTTGTTTTACTTATGTACCATTGAACCTTAATAACTTTTAGGTGTCTTGCAAGGACTTGTACCCCCTTCTCTAGGTCCATATTTTGGCCATCCATCCCTTTGTTTCACTCCATTAAAATTGGTCTGCATCCTTGGTCTAAGGTTGATGAATTTGAGCACTTGATATGCCCTCTATGACCCCTTCATCACGAAGGCCTCCCAGATCTCCCTAGTGTCTCAAGCAATGTTGTGTTGCATTGTCTTGTGACGGTTCAGGAAGCTTGCTTGTTAAATCAAGCAAGAGAGCTGTTGTGGAGCAATGATCCTCCCAGACTATTGGCACGAAAGTCCTCCTCCTATGCTCAAAAAATAAATGAGGGAATATGAAAAAGCTCCCAGACAATGACTCCTTGTACCTGCAAATTCGAAGTCAAAGTTGAAGACCAAGTTAAATAAAGAAATCAAATGAAACAGCAAGTACAAAATCTTTCCAATGAAGAAGGTCTTTAAAGAAAAATCAAAGGCCAAGGTCTCCAGAAACAAAAGAAGTACAAGATTGAAAAGTCCAAGAAATCAAACAAAGACTTGTCCTAGAAGACCAAGTCCAAGAAGGAGTTGGAACAAAAATTCGAAGTAAAAGGGGGAAGACTGATTATTAGTGGTTAGGTGGGGGATTATCTCACTACACAATCACCCATTGTGAGACACTTCCCTAATGTTTTCCTAAGTGATGGAGATCACAAAGACCCCTTTCTTCCCTAATCTTGAGTCAACCTAGTCTCCTTAGACCATCACAAACTCTACTTGTCTAACCATGGTTGTCCATCTAACCCATCCCATAGAAGAAACTTGTCCTTGCAAGTACTTAAATATCATTTTATGATCTAGTAAGTTTGTAAATCTCGTTTCTCATAAAACATATTTGAAAATACTTGTGGTATAGGTATATGATCATGTATCCATGACTAGTTATATGATGTGTCAACAAAGATGGTTAATTACATCTGCTATGTATGGGTTCACATGGACACCCTTTGTTGTTGTTCCATCAAGGACATTAATGACTCTAGTACATCTCCTTTTACATCCCTTGGAAGAACTGTCAAGATATTTGTAGTTTCTCGATGTTTTAGAGCATGTGTGTTATCCCTCTAAGAGTTAAAAGATGGGTTTTCCATATCTGAAGATATACAAAGAATATTAATAATGTAAAAGCATATTTTGATATCCATTTGGCCCTTTATCGCCGCAAGTGAAGTCAAAATGATCATTACTGCCTCAGATTATTGAAATCTAAAAAGGTGGTGGGCTTCTCTCCAATGAAACAGGTGTTGATTTTCATTGACGTGCATGGGGATGTTATAATGGATATATTAAAGATCTGCGCACCCAATTGGACCTTCTACAACCTCCAACTTTTGCATGTCAGTTTCTATATACAGTTTGGCCAAATCTTACAGGGGCTGCTCCGCAGTGTTAGTGAGCAACCTGAAGATTTGATGAACGTGCATGGTAATGATTTAGCTTCTTTCATTACAACAGTTTTGCATTTTTGGATTCTCAAGTGGCTGTACTACTCAGTCCGATTATCTCCTAACAAGAGGTTGTCCATCCAGGGTCATTTGCAGGCTTAGATAAATAAATTAGCATTAATCTAGGCTTTTTCAGGCTCATGGTGAATTAATCGATGGTACACCCAAGGTTTTTATTTAAAAAACCCTAAGATGGTGTTCAAAAATTAATTAAGAGGCAAAAAGCACCAAATATGTTCTAAGTTGCCATTGCGGATGCAATTTTTTATTTTTAAAAAATTATTTGCCCAAGAGTGGACAAGGGAGAAATTTCTAGAGGACGCTAATAATTGGTCAAGATAGGAATCAAGCAAAACAAGCCATGGTTTTCTAAAACAACATGGAATTAGCTTCCAACACCTGCTTTTCAAAAAAAGATGTGGTTTTCTCTTATGGGTTTGAAAACAACGCATGGTATTGGGAAATTTTGTAATCATGTTATTCTAGATCCAAGGAAGGCACTTCTCTCTAGGATGACTTGGTAATTTATGTAATATTTTATTTGTAAAAGCTTAATCTTGGCCCTTGAGCACGATAACTATTTTTTCTTAAGATCATAACTTTGTAACTACCTCCAAAGCCCTAGATGTTTACTCTAGAAGGAATTTTAGCCCCTCTAAGCTATAAAAAGAGGGCAAATTTCTTCTCTCAGTGAGAATTTTTTGGCTAAGTAATAAAATTAATGTCTGATTGCTCTTGTTTACTTGTGACCAAGCTATTCTTTGGTGGTATTTGGATTATCTAATGAAATATGCTTAATGGAGAGAAACCCATAAGGGTTTAAGGTAATTTCAATTTATTTAGCTTATATTTAATAAAATGCTTGATGATTGTTGGGTCCTTGTCTTCCATGAATATTGAATTAATATGCTTTCCCATGTTAGTTTATGTTCACTAAATATTTCACTAATCCATTTATTGAGCTTGTGTAAGGATAGATTATTGGGTCCTCTTGAAACTTGTAGGATTCTTTTATAGGATTGGAGCTGAAGATGTTGAAGTTGGTTTGAACTATCGAGGAGGAAGATTGTGTCATCCTCCACCCTCCCTTGGGTTGCTATTTTACTTAGACTCCATTTTCCCCTTTGATGTTCCTTGTAGGCACTAGGTCTATGGCTTGCTAGGATTTTAATTTATTATTTAGTTGAAATTTCTCCTAATCCATTAATCTAATCATCTTTTTTCTGTGTAGGTGCTTGGATCAATCCATAGGGATGTTGCCTTCAAGAGGATGGTTTGATTGAGCTCTTATATCCTTTTAAAAAATTCATTTCAAACCCTCATAACCAGCACTCTAAACTAGTAAGCCTCTTGCTCTATTAGATCCAAGCATAATTTTCAAATCTTAAAAGAACATCTTTCATTAATTTGATGGTTTTGTATTTAAGATCCAAAATATTCTAAGTGTTGATTTCTTGTTCATTGTTGAATTAGACTTGTGGATTGGCTTGATCCCTTGGATCATCCCAATTCATGCTTACTACGGCTAAACATCCACTTAATACTAAATCGTTGTAATCTTTCATGGTGTAATTTCAGTAATCAATCTACTTAATTCTAGTGTTGAATTGTAGAACAATACTTGGCTTCTGCAAATAGATTATACTTTCTTCTTTTAGGTAGTCTATTTGCATGTTCACTATGCTAAGAAATACTTATTATACTCGGCACTAGATCTCTTCCAAGTATTTCTATACCCTCAATTATTTCCTTCATGGAGATTACATAATTCAACTAGGGTTTGAATTATATGTTTTAGTTGTCAAACAAGGCTTGAAAATAGTAAATACACTAAAATAACTCAGCCCTTACACAAGAGTCAGATTTGAAGTAGGGGTTGGCAAATTCAGCCCTCTTTTTTACTTGATTTTTTGACAAACACTTTGAATCACAAGTACTAATTACCAAGCAAGTCTAGAATGTACTAAACAAATTCGGCTATCTCAACTAAGTAAGATCTCTGCAATACATTTCTGATCTGGAAATTCCTGCTGGATCATAGCACTCCATGTTACCAAATTGTCCCCCAAAACACGTAAGTCGTGTGTCATACTTTCTGCTAGTGTTGGTCTTATACTGCTCTTGGTACTGCGGGGTTTCAGTCATACATTTAGACAAAGACTTTGTGATATTTCCTTAGTATAAATTTCAAAGTGATCCTTTTTCAAATTCGGCCTACATAGTTGGTAGATCTTTGCATATATATGTGACTGCATTTTCAGTGTTTGGTCAAATTTGGCCTTTCAAATTCATTCCTCGGGTCAAACAATCTGAATTTAAATGCCATACCACAGACACTAATGGTCTAGATCTAATAGAAATTTAAATCTAGATCACTGTCTTAGCGTTCACTGGCATAATTAGGTGATTCTGCACATATTTATTTCTGATCTGGATTTGAATTGGTAAGTATGAGTATAATGCCTTCCAACACTTCTGCGATTCGAGCCTCTGTTTGAATAAATACAATCAAGAAGTCATTTTGTTTAAGTCAATTCAGCAAATCAAGGCTTTGACAACCAATCTATAAGATAAGTTTGAAAATTGTTATTTTCTTCACTGCTTTGGTACATTTGGCAAGCCTAAATTGTTTCCTTGTTAATCAAAGCAAGTTATATTAAGGTTTGGTTGTTATTTGCTATTGAAATTATATATGGCATGATTTCTCTTGGCACCAAGCTTAATCCCTAATGAATAAGTTCTAGGTCTGAAAATGTATCAAACCAACTCAGCCCTTATTGATACGACCAACCATGGATATATGATCAACATAAATGAGACATAATGATACCATCTTAAGCACTTATTTACTATTATGTTTATTCTCTTGATCACATTTTCTCATGTGGAGCCATACTTGGTGAGTCTGAAGATATTCCGAGTACATCACGATATAACGGGAATCCCCTTCCCCTTAATTCACTCATCTTTTCAATAATTTAAAGCAGACCAAGATTACACTACAAAACATTTACAATCTTCAACAGCACGATACTTTGTTGACTTCATTTTTGGCACTGTTTATTTTGCAACTATACTATTTGCTTTCAAAGTCTTTTATGTTGTGAATGCCATTAACCTTTGTATTTTTATTGTATTTTTGGGCTAATTCCATTGTATCTTGGTGGGCTATGTTAGTTTTGTACCTAGGGAAGTGTTCCCCTAGCGACTTTTGCCTTAGTCACTTAGAGAAGGGACATAAAGTGACCCTTGCATTAAATGACTTAAGTAAAAGCATTTAATTTGACTTTAGAACATTAAAGTCACTTTTTGTTAAATTTAAGTGGGTGAGTGAAATTAATATTTTAGAAATAAAATACGAGCATTTAATTTCAGCCCTTGATCTAATCTAATATCCACCGTTGGATTAGACTCACCCTAGGGTTTTCTCAAAAAGGCATTTTGCCTCACTTTTGCAGATTGAAGTGAGAAGAGAGAGCTGAGAGAGAAAAGAGAGAAAGTTTCCATTTTTCCTGAGCAAGAAGAAAAAATTTCCAGCATGCAAATCGAGGGAAAGGACAGCAGCAAAGAGGGCACGGAAATCGAGGTGAAGACAGCAGCATTTATTGCTGGTCCGTACAGTACGGTTTTCAAGGCAGTGGGCATGATTTTCGAGGCAGATTTATGGGCACGATTTTCGAGAAAAAATTGGGCACAGATTTCGAGGTCCGTTCAGTCCATACAGTGGCATGGAAATCGAGGCAGAAAACAGAAAAAATCAGAGTTTGATTTTTGCTACTCGGCACACAAATCAAGACAGAAATTTATCTTCCGAGTTGAGATAAGTTGGTTTGATATTTTCTGTGTATTGCAGTAAATGATAAACTTCTCCTAAAAAATAAAAATACCCTCTCTGACTGGTTTTCCCCTAGTGGGTTTTTCCAAGGCCATTGGCCAAAAATCCTAGTGTTCTGTGTGATTAAATGACGTGCTGATTTTTATTTCTTGTCACTAAAAAGATTGTTTACAGCAGTGTTTTAAGTCTGAAAACTTTTGTTTATTTCTAACACTTTATTTTTCTGAGAATGTCATAAACAGTGATATAAATTTTACTTGAAACCGGTGGCTGAAAACTAGTGAAAAATCTACATGGTATCAGAGCGGGTTGTGGTAGAAAATTAAATTTTAGCAGTGAAACAGTCATTTCCATAATTCAGAAAAACCTTTGTGACAGTAGTACATTTTGTTGAAACTTGTTCTTTGAGAAAATGACTTCCGTGGGGTTGAGAACTGAGGATAGGTTGGGATGGGGCAGCGAACTTTGTCTCATGGAAAGCCCGGATTTTACTTGTGCTGAGGGAGAATGAGTTGTGGGAGGAAGTAGTTAGAAACACTACAGCAAATCCCATTACTATTCCTCCTTCTACCAATGCAGTATTACTTGCAGCCTTTAATAAGAAGGATATTAAAGCTATGAGGATAATCTTAGATGTTGTTAATGACCATGTTATTCCTCACACTTCAGCGAAGGATCATGCGCATGAAATCCAGACTGCTTTGACCAGTTTGTTTGCTGGTACTAATGAAAACAGGAAGATGGTACTTAGAGAGAAGTTGAAGAACGTCAAGATGGTCAAAGGAGAGGCATGTATGACTTATCTTACTAGGATCTCTCAAGTGAGAGATGACCTTGCAGCTGTTGGGGTGGCCATTGATGCTCCTGAGTTAGTGCGGACAGCCCTGAATGGGTTGATTGCACCTTGGGTTGTGTTTGTTCAAGGGTTGGTGGCCAAAGAGAACTTACCATCTTGGGACAGAGTATGTGATGACTTTGTTCAGGAGGAGACTCGGAGGGGTTTCTTGCAGTGCAGTGGCTCTACCAGTAGAAACGATGAGGAGGATGTGGCATTGACAGCGAAGCGGAAGAAGAAGAGCAAGAAGGGTCCCAAGAAGGATGGGGCTAAGCAGCAGCAGGATGGGCAGAAGAAGGATATGAGCATTGTGAAGTGCTTTGCATGTCACAAGATAGGACACTATGCTGCGACGTGTCTGAACAAGAAGAAGAAGAATCAACAGACAACCGCTTCAGCTGAGATCGATGATTTTGCAACTATATTTCAAAGTGAGTTTTCACTATGCACTGGGCATATTGAGAGAGAGAGAGAGAGCATCCATTCTCACCAATGCGGATGCTGACAGACAGAGGGGGTTTTCTTATGTGACAGGCCATTCTTACAGTGCATCTACTTCTAGCAATTGGTACATAGATAGCGGAGCCTCGAGCCACATGACAGGTGCTCGTGAGATGTTCTCCAAGCTTTCACAGGAAGATACAGATGTGGAGGTTGTGTTGGGAGATGACTCAGTAGTCAGTGCAGTTGGACGTGGGACCATTACATTTCAAAGGGAGTCCATGAGTCCCATGGTATTGCAGGATGTATTGTATGTGCCTGGGTTGAAGAAGAACCTAGTGTCAATTTCCATGATCTAGGATCAAGGTCTTGGGGTGTCTTTCATTGATGGACACGTGCATATGTTTCCCAAGACTGTAGGAACATCTGCTTCAGTTGCCACTGGAGCGAGATGTGGGAAACTGTATGGGCTCTTGTTTCAGCCGCAGCATGCTTTAGCACATAGCAGCAGCAGCGAGTTGTGTGAGCTTTTGCATAGGAGGATGGCTCACTTGCATCATCCAGCCTTGGGGTTGTTGAGGCACATGGTGACAGGTTTACCGGAGTTCAGCACAGGGCAGAGTGATGTGTGCAGGGGGTGTGCTTTGGGAAAGTACACTAAGACTGCTTTTCCGAGCAGTGATAGCAGGTCAGCTGGTACTCTTGACTTGATACATTCAGACTTATGCGAACCTATGTCTTTTGTGTCCTTGAGAGGATACAAGTATTATGTGACATTCATTGATGACCATTCCAGGAAGACCTAGATCTACTTTCTGAAGAGCAAGAAGTCTGAAGAAATCTTGCAGAGGTTCCAAGAGTTCAAAGCTCTTGTGGAGAACCAAACAGGGAGGAAGATCTGAGTCTTGAGATTGGATAACAGGGGTGAGTATACCTCCAAGGAGTTTGATGGATTTTGCAGACGAGAGGGGATCAGGAGACAGTTGACAGTTCCGTATACTCCAGAGCAGAATGGAGTAGCAGAGAGGAAGAACAGGTCCATTGTTGGAGCAGCCCGAGCTATGTTACATGACCAATCACTTCCTTTCTTTCTCTGGGGTGAGGCTTGCAGCACCGTTGTATACCTTCAGAACAGGACTCCCCATCGAGCAGTGGGGAATATGACACCTTAGGAGTGCTTTTCAAGGAAGAATCCTGAAGTTGGCCATTTTCGTATATTTGGTAGTCTAACTTATTCTCATGTCCCTTCAGAGAAGAGGACAAAGTTGGAGCCCACTGCAGAGAAGGGCATCTTTGTGGGTTATGATGAGACTGCAAAGACTTTCCGCATTTATCTTCCCTCTCAGAGGAAAGTGGTGGTGAGGAGGGATGTGAAGTTTGAGGAGGAGCAAGCCTTCAGGAGGTCGAGAGAGTCAGAGCAGGGAGAGCAGCAGGTCCCTACACATCAGGTTGTGGCACAGGTTCCATCTACGTAGCAGTCAGGATCACAGGTTTCCGGGGTTACAGGACCACATAGTGTTAGCACAAGTTCACCAGGTTCAGTGGTTAGGCCAGCAGGGTCTTCGGGGACAGGTGATGGGTCTACTATTACAAGTACACCTTACAGGGGATCGAGATCAGGATTACATGGTACACCTGGTGTTGGCACACCAGTTTCAAGTTCACAGGTGACTGGGGCTTCTAGCTCTGGTAGTTCTTCAGATGAGGATAGGCAAGTGTGGGAAGAACGTTCAGGGAAAAAGAAGCCTAAGTGGCTTCTGCTAACCTTGAAGGATGCCTTAAAGGCTGGGACACCCAGTGACAAGGTGAGAGCCATCAAGATGCCTGACAGATTGGGCATGGTGTTGGTGGCTTGTACACGAGATTCTGAGCCTTCTACTTTTGATAAGACCTCCCAACATTCGGTATGGAGAGATGCCATGATGGATGAGTACCATTCCATCATGAAGAATGATGTATGGGAGATTGTTCCAAGACCGAAGGGGAAGTCAGTGGTGACTTCTCGTTGACTTTACAAGCTGAATCATGAGGCATATGGAAGTGTGGAGAAGTACAAAGCCAGGTTTGTAGCGCGGGGGTTTTCGCAGGTTGAGGGCATTGATTATGATGAGACTTTTGCGTCGGTTTCTCGTTATACGTCTATCAGGGCATTGATTTCCATTGCGGCGGAAATGGGTTGGAAGATCTATCAGATGGATGTGAAGACCGCATTTCTCAATGGGATCATACAGGAGGAGATTTACATTGAGCAACCTCAGGGATTTGAGATACATGACAGAGAGACACATGTATGCAGGTTGAAGAAGGCTCTTTACGGGCTGAAGCAAGCTCAAAGAGCTTGGTACTCCAGGATTGATTCTTACTTGCTGAGTATGGGGCTTCAAAAGAGTGAAGCAGATCTGAATCTCTATTTCATCATGGTTGGAGATGATCCACTTGTTCTTCTGCTATATGTTGATGACTTGTTTATCACAGCGAGAGAGAGGCCCATTGCAGCTTGCAAGAAGGATCTTGCAGTAGAGTACGAGATGACTGATATTGGGCTGATGCATTATTTTTTGGGATTGGAGGTTTGGCAGGAGCCTGGACATATTTTCCTGGGGCAGGGAAAGTATGCAGTTGATATTTTGAGGAGATTCGGGATGGAGGATTGCAGGCCTATGTCAACACCTATGATCACCAACTGGAAGAAGCTTCATGCTTCTGAGAGAGAGTTGGTGGATCCTACTTTATACCATCAGCTTATTAGGTCATTAATGTATCTGGTCAACACTCGGCCAGATTTGTTTTTTGCAGTGAACACTCTTAGCCAATTCATGGTTGAGCCTAGGAGTGTGCATTGGGTCGCTGCAAAACATGAGTTGCGCTATCTTTCAGGGACAGTGGATTTTGGTTTGGACTACAGGAGGTCAGAGAGAATCAGATTGGTTGGCTATACAGATTCAGATTGGGTGGGCAGTGTGGCAAACCGAAAGAGCACTTCCGGATGTTGTTTCAGTTTGGGCTCGACAGCAGTGTCGTGGTTCAGTCGGAAGCAGAAGTCCGTTGCACTGAGTACTGCAGAGGCTGAGTACATGGCAGCCAGTTTGGCCAGCTGCGAGGCCTTGTGGCTTCGCAAGTTGCTGGTGAATCTATTTGGTCAAGAGCTTAGGCCTACAGTTATTTACTGTGACAATTAGAGTTGCATCCAGCTCTCTGAGAATCCGGTTTTCCATGACAGGTCAAAGCACATTGAGATCAGGTATCATTTCATCTGAGACTATGTTCAGCGAGGGGCAGTGATGCTTCAGTACATTTCCACAAATGAGCAGGTAGCAGACATACTAACGAAGTCTTTGGGGAGGGGCAAGTTTGTCTTCTTCAGAGACAAGTTGGGAGTGGTGCAGAACACCTTCCTCGGTAAGAGGGAGTGTTAGTTTTGTACCTAGGGAAGTGTTCCTCTAGTGACTTTTGCCTTAGTCACTTAGAGAGGGGGCATAAAAGTGACCCTTGCATTAAATGGCTTAAGTAAAAGCATTTAATTTGACTTTAGAGCATTAAAGTCACTTTTTGCTAAATTTAAGTGGGTGAGTGAAATTAATATTTTAGAAATAAAATATGAGCATTTAATTTCAGCCCTTGATCTAATCTAATCTCCACCGTTGGATTAGACGCACCCTAGGGTTTTCTCAAAAAGGCATGGGAAAGGCATTTTGCCTCACTTTTGTGGATTGAAATGAGAAGAGAGAGCTGAGAGAGAGAAGAGAGAAAGTTTCCATTTTTCCTGAGCAAGAGGAAAAATTTTGCAGCACGCAAATTGAGGAAAAGGACAACAACAAAGAGGGCACAGAAATCGAGGTGAAGACAGCAGCATTTATTGCTAGTCCGTACAGTCCGTATGGTACGGTTTTCAAGTCAACGAGCATGATTTTCGAGGCAAATTTTTGGGCACGATTTTTGAGAAAAAAAGTGGGCACAGATTTCGAGGTCCGTACAGTCCCTACAGTTCATTCGTACAATCCGTACAATGGCACGGAAATCGAGGCAGAAAACAAAAAAAATCAAAGTTTGATTTTTGCTGCTCGACACGCAAATCGAGACAGAAATTTATCTTCCGGGTTGAGATAAGTTGGTTTGATATTTTCTGTGTATTGCTATAAATGATAAACTTCTCCTGAAAAATAAAAATACTCTCTCTCTAACTGGTTTTCTCCTAGTGGGTTTTTCCAGGGTCATTGGCCAAAAATCCTAGTGTTCTGTGTGATTAAATGACGTGCTGATTTTTATTTCCTGTCACTGAAAAGATTGTTTACGGCAATGTTTTAAGTCTGAAAATTTTTGTTTATTTCCAGCACTTTATTTTTCTGAGAATGTCATAAACAGTGATATAAATTTTACTTGAAACCGGTCGCTGAAAACTAATGAAAAATCTAAAGGCTACCCCCCTTGGCTTCATTATGAGTTTGCCGAAATGGAGGAGTCAAAATCAGGTGACATCACCTAACTCGAGACTTGCCCCCAAGGACGCACCACACAGCTTGAAGATTTCTCCTACATTCTCCCCAGGTGCGTAAGAGACGGCAACAATACGGATAAAAAAATTTAAAGTGAAGACTTTTAAAATATTATAGAGGTTACACCCCAATTAAACAATTATTAAATCAAAATTACTATTGTCAAAAGCCATTCTAAGTGTTAAGAGGAAAGGATCATTTAAGTATAAAATGTTATTAAGGGGAAGTAAGTTATAAAGAGACAAGATTATATATATCAATTTCCAATTTGGAAGATTCAATTATTTCAAAGGATTGATATTAGTTTTACCTATGCAGTTCAACTTTCTACAACGTTGCTTCAAAGACAAAGATAGTCGAGAAAGCTTTGAAGAGAAATCTCTTTTAAAGAAGGTGACAATGTTAAAAACATTAAATGTCAGTATTATATTTAATATTATTGTAATATTGAACAGGTAACTTCATAAAGACATGACCTTATGTGAAAGCTAACCCTCGAGCCTATATATACAAGGCCATTCTTATTGTATTGATCATCACATCTTTTATTAGATACATTTATAAATACATATTATTTGGTAAATCCAAAACATAGCGTTTCCATTGTTACGGGTTGGACATCTGTTGGGAAAGTTTCAAGCGGCTCCACCATCTATTTGAGGGATGATGAGGGATTAAACCAGATCTGATTAAGCATCAAGGATCTGATTTAGGGATCCCTTTCACTCTCTTGAGGCATGTCACTTGCCTTAACCATCAAGGTACATCTTATATGGTAAGTTGGCATTGTTTGGGTTGGTTTTCATCCATTTTTTAAAGTGTTATTGACTGCTGCAATTTTATAACAATAATAAATTGAAGTTATTTATCATGTAATTAACAATAAAGTGTTATAACTCTTACCCTCTTGAGCTGTCATATTTATGTTTCATTGTTGGACTCCACAAGGCGCTGGTCTAACCAAGAGGTTGCTTGTGAAGGGTATTTGTGTGTTGTTGGAGTTATTGCAGATATCATTCACCAATAGGGACTCCCCCTTGGTCTTAGGAGTTGACCTAAAGTTCAAAAGCTGGGTTGTAGTGACATTGGGCATTTGCTTCTCCCGAGTCCCATGCTTACTTCTCATTGCACCGGAATCCGTGATCTTGGTATAGGGTGCTAATTTGAGCGGTAACAAGAGGCATTTAAAAGAGGCAAACCGGATCCCTTATGTTGGCTGTCCCATATCGATTACCCTTTCCCATTGTTTGGTTTCATATTTGCTGATATTTGAACACCAGTTTCTCATACCAAGTGCACTAAAACCATGACTATATTCAACTTCCATGTGATAAATCCATTACCTCGTTACAAAAAGATGAAATTTCTGAATTGGGTAAAGTGCAGATTAATTGGTGAAGATTGCAATGTTCACAATCAATATCACTACTACCAATTGAGCATTAATTCTAATACTTATGGAATAGAATAGACCACCAATGGTCCATGATATACATATTTGATGTGTTTTAACTTTTAAGAGATTAGACACTGAATGACTGCAAGGACTGCTCAAAATCAGTCTTCTTTGGTTAGCTTAGAAGCTCTTGGCTAGCATCATGATTCATAACTTTAAATTTTATTGAGGAAATCTTAGGGTCCCTAAACAAATGTATTTTTAGAACCTGATACAAAGGCAGAAAGCCAAACTGTAATTTATACTCTCTGTATATTATTAAAAACTCCTTTTACTGATTTTTAGAAAAAAGATTGTTGCATTGAACATGTTGTCCCATCGTCTGCTAGAACATCAATATCAAATCATGCATAAGTTTTACCTGGAACCCCTGTGCTAGTTCAAGCTGGTGACACAACTCTTATGTAAGAAGTTGGATAAAAATTGATTTAAAGAAGATTCCACTGTTCTAGTCTATAGTATGCAGTTTGTACTTTGTTGTAGTTGAAGGAATGAAAATAATTGCCCCAAAGAGGTTCCCAAGTGAGGCAACTGACCGTTGCACAAGTTCAATTCTGTTATTTTCAATATCACAACAAAATATGTTTTTAATCCTATATTTAGATTTTAGATGGATAGTCAGAGTCATCAAAACACAAACCTGGTAGCAGGCCCCCAAAGCAAGTTGATATTTATAAATTAGTGAGCATCAACTTTATAATATCAACCTAAGCCAGTGGTCATATTCTCAAAATCTGTACCTCAGCACCAAACACCCATGGTTCATGGTCAGCTGTTTTAGCTTCACAATGTCCACGAGAAAATGGAAGCATTGTACCGATGCCCATCCAGCGTGCAAATAACCTAGGTGTTGCATTTCCAGCAAAGCCACCAATATCAGGTCCAGACAATGGCTGCCCACTAAGTCCCTGCAATGAAAGAAGATGGAATAAATTATGCTGCTACAATGAAACCTTCTAGAGTCCTTAGATCTCATCCAGTAATTTCAACAGAGACATGACTCTTCTCTACATATATTTGGTTTCTAGTTCAAACATAACTACTAAATCCTAACAAAATTGCATCATACCAGCAAAATAGTAAACCAAACTAGAGTACATTGATTTTTTAAAATAATGAGAAGCACTACGTTACGAGTCATGACAGGATTACAACTTGTATAGAGATTCAGAAAACATGCAACGTGAGAAAACAAAGTAGAGCTGTTTGGTTACAGATATATCTATATATTGAGAAAAAAACTCAAAAATATATCTGAGCTGTATTCATTTTACATAAGAGAAACCAAGATGAAAAAATCTCATTCAATACACAGCTTAAAATAAAGCTTTCCAGCTGCTAATAACAGTGCACTGTTCCTAATGCTGATCAAAGAAATTCCTTTCCATGATATCACTGGAGAAGTGCTTGAACTATTCATTTCTGTGAACAGGAAGGCCTAAATTCACCTTTCCTAGTATAATGCTTACTGTACCTTCATCCCTCGTCATCAGTATTTATGCAAATAATCACCAGTTAGATTACCTATTGGCTTTCTTATTACTTGGACTCATTTTCTTCCCATGTCTTGATGAAACTTCTGCCAACTTAGATCTGATATTTAGCACATATTTAAATTTCTAACAGCAACTTGTTCTCCATGTTATAAAATGCAACTAATATCATATCTGAATTTCTGCACAAATGAATTGATGGTAACATTTTCTCCATGTTAGGAGGGTTATAATTCAAAGATACTTGATGGAATCTTATTTATTGTAAACTAAGCTTAGTAAAGCTGGAAGCTTAACTATTTCATTATTTAAATGAGAACTACATTTATCATATACATATGCATGCAGAAAAAAGAGGGGCAGAGAGGAATTGGCAGACACCATTATCGGCAGTTCAGCCTGCTTTGTATTATTTCCTCATGGAAATTAATGCAGATTCTGCTATTATATCTATCTCTGGTTTCAGAATCCTGATTGTGTTAGTGTGAACTCTTTTGTGCCAACAGTCTACCTACATGGAGAAAGAGACAACATAACCAATGCCTTTCTGAAGCATGCATGTCACAAAGATTTTCAACCCTTTAATTTGCACTCTGATTAATAACCTATTCTCAAGAATATCCAGTAGCAGATCTCCAGAAGCGATAATTTGACAATCCACACAAATAATACGGAGATGAAGAATATAAATTTTTATTAGTTAGAGTCATTAGTACTTTAGATTAAAACTTAATACAGTTTATTCATATGTTTGGTAGTTAGTCTCCAGACTTCTTCTAACCACAAAGACTTTACTAACACATAACTCTAAGTTTGGATGCCCAAAATAATTCCTTCCATGCTAATCCAAGGGTGTGTGTGTGTAGTATCCCAACTGATATTCTATTGTACTTTGGTAATATATTTGTTGTTCAGATACTCAAGTGGTGCTGGAAAGATGAATAAAATGTGCATGCAAAAGTGCCGTGCCAAATGGCCCTAAAAAACAGCTAATCCGGAGAGAAAATAGGGCAAAGATTTTACTAAGAAGAGATACACATACCACTGATAATACTGCTGATAAACTGCCAATAGATAAGATGCATGCAGGTTATATCGGGGAGATGAGATAATAGTGCTCCTCTCCTGAATTTGACGCCCAGCTAAAAGAATGCCTTCCTTCTGATGATCTTGACGTTTTTGAGGGAGGAGTAGCATGTTGCTGCTGAAACTTTGTAGGAGTGATGGTCTAGGCCTTCCGGAGAGATAAGGAGTCTCATGCACAGATTTTGATTCCTCCAAGGCACCTAGCGAATTGTTCTGCCACGTCCACCTCTCTTACGTTTTTGTTGTTAGCTGCTTTGGATACGCAAACAATGGACTAATAATCACCCAGTACAGTGTGATGAGTCGGCTGAGAAAGATAGTGATGACATGCGAAGGAAAGGCTATGATTCTGAGTCCCAGCGAATTATTCTGAGGATTTTCAGTTGTTACCCAGCTACAAAACGTGAACGTGCAATAAATCTCTCTCTGTATGTTGGATCACTGAAGATGAATGAATATGGTGAATAACTGATGACAGACCTGGATGATCTATCCTGAGGTGATTAGGGCAGAAAGATTTCACTGTCGAAACCCCTTGTTAGCAAAAGACCTTTGTCTCCAACCCCAACTTGATGCTGCGGCACCTGCTGCTGCTCTAGAAACCAAACTCAACAATAATAATCATCGATAATCCTTTTGGTTCGATGACCCTTCTTATATAGCTTAGCATGTGCTCTTAGGGTTTGCATGTCACTTTTAGGGTTTGCGCTTTACTTTTTGCATGCATGCAATTCTAATTTCTTATTGACTTTAAGCCTAAATAAATAAGGCTTTCTTTACCATACTGATGATTTAATACTGAATGAATGCTTTGTTCTGCTCTGGGTATCATATGTCCTTAGTTAATTCCCTTTTCATGCAATACCCACTCTAACCTATGGGAATTAAGTAGGTTAGTTTGTGTTTTTGGTGCTTAAGTAGAAGAGGACATTACAATCCTCCCCGCTTGAAATTGCTTGTCCTCAATCAACTGCAAACTAAGATGTTGCATTACCTATTCTCCCTCCCATGTGGCGTCCTCCATAATAGGTAATTCTTTCCATTTTACCAGGTATTCTCGAATCACCATGTTTCGTAGTTTCTTTTCTCGAACCTGTAGAATTCTCTCTGGAATCAATACCAAAAGCCCTTCATCATCTAAGGGAAGTAATTCGGTGGATGGAGCAATGTGTTTTCCTACTTTTTTCTTAAGGTTCAATACATGAAATACATTGTAAATTTTTCTTTCTCTGGAAGTTCTAGTTCATAAGCCACCTCTCCAACCTTCCTGACTACTTTGTATGGACCATAGAAGCAGGGCTTTAGCTTTTTTGCCCTTTTTTCTTGAGTGAAGAATGTCTGTAAGGTTGTAGTCATAAATATACCAAGTCTCCTAACTCAAAACTACGCTCGACTCTATGTCGGTCCGCATATAGCTTCTATTGATTCTGAGTTGCCTGTAGATTCTCTTTTAGGACTTTAAGAATATCTTGACTGTCATGTACCCAATCTTTTGCCTTAGGTGCTTTGGTGTCCCCAAAAACTAAATCTACAAAGCTTAGCACCTCATAGCCATATAAAGCTTTGAAAGGAGTCATCTTAATAGACATATGGTGAGTAGTATTATAGCAGTATTCCCGTAGGTGTAGCCATTTAATAAATGTCCTATGTTGCCTTGCTAAATAATTTCTTAAATATCCCTCAATCCATTTGTTAACTATCTCTGTCTTCCCTTCGCTCTAAGGATGATAACTTTTGCTAGTAGCTAGTTCTGTCCCCACTAATCTGAACAGCTCTTGCCAAAAGGCACTGGTGAATTTATTGTCACGATCACTAACAATGGTTTTAGGTAGTCCATGGAGTCTGAAAACTTCTCTGAAAAACAAGTATGCTACCTATGATGTTGAATAGTCGGAAGAAATAGCAAAGAAGTGGGCAAATTTTGTCAACCGATCTACTACCACGTATAAGCAATCCCGTCCTTGTACCTTGGGTAAACCCGTCATGAAGTCTATCGAGATGCTCTCCCATTTCTGCTCCAGTATCAGTAATGGTTGAAGTAACCCTGTCAAATGAGTGTGTTTGATTTTATTTTGTTGGCACATACTGCATTCCCAGACATGATGTATTACATCCTCCTTGACGCCTTTCCATGAGAACCTCTCTCTAATCTATCTGTAAGTTTTCAAGAACCCTTGATGCCCTGATAGTGGTGAATCATGCGCGGCCTGCATAATCTTTTTCTTTAAAGTTGACTCTGGAACGAGGTATATCTGATTCTTGTAGTAAATGATGTCGCCGATTACCCTATACTTGTCATCTTGTATTTGTTCGTCTAACAATTCACAAGCAAATTTATTTTTGGAATATTCCACCAAGAGAAGAGATCTCCAATCAATAGATATACTCATGAGTGATAATGAGGTTGGTCGCCTTGATAAAGCATTAGCTGCAACATTGTTCTTTCCCTTATAACATATTATATTTCAAAGTCGTATGCTTGTACCTTGCTGGCCCATTTTTTTAACGCTCATTCAACTCTTTCTGCTCTAAGAAGTATTTGAGGTTGTTGTGATCTGTCTTAATTTTCAACCTACTTCCCACCAAATACTGTCTAAATTTTGTTAAGGAGTGTAAGATTGCTAGCATTTCCTTATCATATATAGAGTAGTGGTGTTCATAATCTTTAAGTTCCCGACTCTCAAATGCAATCGGGTGATGGTTTTACATCAATACCGCCCCTAGTTCCTCTCCTGAAGCATAACACTCAACTATGAATGGCTGTGAGAAATCTAGTAGTGCCAAAACTGGACAAGAACTCATGATTTTTTTCATTTTTTCAAAGGTCTATTGTGCCCCTTCTGTGCAGCTGAATGCCCCTTTCTTTGTAACATCAGTAAGTGGTGCAATGAATTGAGAAAACCCATTTACATATTTCCTGTAATATGTGCAAAGGCCTAAAAATCCCTTCAGTTCTGTTACATTTTTTGGTGTAGGCCAATCCAAGATAGCTCTAATCTTTTCCATGTGAAACTGTACTCCGTCGGTGCTTATTATATGCCCTAGATATAACATCTCTGCATGCCAAACTCACATTTAGACATTTTTGCGTAAAGAGATTGTTCTTCCAGAATTCCCAGTACCTCATCTAGGTGTCTTAAATGCTCCTCCCAAATTTTATTGTAAATCAAAATGTCATCAAAGAACACAGTAAAAATTTCCACAACTGAAACTTGAAGGTGTGGTTCATGCAAGATTGGAAAGCGGTCGAGGCGTTGGTGAGTTCAAAAGGCATGACTAAGAACTCATAATGACCATAGTGGCAACAAAAGGTTGTTTTCGAAATATATTGATCTCTTACTCGGATCTGATCATACCCTGATCAAAGATTAATTTTTGGGAAGTATTTTGCCCCTTGTAACTCTTCATTAATTCATCAATCCTGGCAATGGGATACATGTTTTTTATGGTTTTCTTGTTGAGGGATTTGTAATCAATACACATCCGTAAGGTGCCATCTTTCATTTTTTACCAAAACCACCGATGATGCAAATGGACTAGAACTCAGGCGGATGTAACCTAGTTCCATCATTTCCTTGATTGTTTTCTCTAACTCATCTTTGTACCTTTTGGGATGCCTGTACGAAGTGGTGATGACTGCCTGTGTCCCCTCCTCTAACTCAATAATGTGCTTGAACCCTTTGTCTGGCGCCGCCCTGTTGGAAGATCTCTGAATACCTTCTCTTGTTTCTGTGATAATGCCTGTATATCTATTATCAGTTGAATGTCGAGTGTTGTTATCTGGAGACTTCCTAAAAATAACAAATCATTCGGCTGACCATTATGTCTCCCTATCTGAGTACGACCTCCATTCTTTGTGATGATACTGGTTTGGGGGGGATAACTATTCATGCCCCTCAACACTACCGTTTTCCATCCTATCTCTGGAATTCCATTTCCATTGCCCCGTAATCTGTAGTATATTTCCCTATAGAGTAAAGCCATTGAACCCCTAATACTACATTTGTATCAACTATATTCACCACATAAAATGAGTCAGTCATATTGTAGTTCCCTAGTGTGACCTTTAATTTGGGAATCCAATGGTTGCATTCCATGTTATTATTACTTGCTACCGCTACGGTGAATCCTTCAAATCTCTCTGTATGAATACCCTGTTTAGCCACCTGTTATCACACATATAGTAGTCAGGCTACCATATTCTATTTTTAGATTCCAGTACACTTCTTCAGCGAGTTCCCTTACGTATGAGATGTTGAGATGAGCATTTATGATGGATCACTATTTGATGATGGACTGTAGTATTTTCCCATGGACATGACTAAGTCTCAGGACACTCAGATTTAGGACTGATGTAGCTATTTAGTCATTTACAGAGCAATCAATATTGCCCAGAGTTGCAGTAGCAGGTTCTCAATGGACAAATGTTGGTTCAAATTGGTTATTTACAACTATATGATTCAACAGGTATTATCTTGTGTTATGGTTATTATTGCTTTTATACTCATTCTTGTGACATGTCTTAGCATTTAGTGTCATGATCTGGCGATCATATAAATATGTGGACCTGGTTGCATTGATATTATGTATGTATGTCCCTACTTAGACCTAGAAGTTCCTGACCCATGCTCATTGGTTTTGCCCTCCTTAAGGAGAATAGAGGTGATCTGTAATGTTCTCTTCTGCTTATGCATTGAGGACCAACCCGCTAGCCTGTGTGATTCCTGTGGGTTCGAGCGGGTACTGACAGTTAGGGAATCCACTGAAGACTGATGCCATCTACAGAAAATCTAGGGCATCAATATTATATCACCATTGGGTCGAAGAGGGCCACCAGCATGCATGATATCTAAGCATTATTTAATGATGCATGCACCCAATTAAGTCTCCATGCGCATACATGCAAGTCAACTGCAAATTAGAAGTTAAAGTGACCTAATTAGGTCAAAAGTTAGGGTTTTCGCAATTGAAAGGTATAAAAGAAAGATAAAGCGAATGGAGACTTTACTTTTGATTATTATTGTTTTGGAGCTCTTGAGCAGCAGCACAGCATGCGGCCACAGCAGTTAGGGTTGAAGACGGCGTCTTCAGCTAACGGGGTTTCGGCAGTGAGATATCTGCCCTAGTCTCATCTAGGTTCACCATCCACTCTTCAATTTATTCATTCCTTTACAGTTATCCAGTATCCATCAGAGATTGTTTGCAGGGGCACGTGCATAGCCGTAAGGGGGTTTTTAGCTGGAAAACCCCAAATCATTCGTTGGGCCCTCAGATCTCAGTTTACCTTCAGAACCTAGGCACCATTCTCATCATCGGTATCATACTCCAGTACCCGGTGACCATCAAATTTGGTCTTGCTCATCCGGAGCAGTTATCAGCGATTTCGGGATCAAGGGGGGTGAGCAACTAAACCTCCAGATCAATTCGCTAGCCTACCTAGAGACCTCAGAACTTTCGCATGTGTCAGGCATCCTCTCCGGCACAGGAAGACTATCACTCCTGCAAATTCTCAGCTTCTACAGATGCCTCCTTCACTGAAAACGTCACCCTTAGCTGATTTTGGGTTCGTGCTGCTGGGGTATCACCGGAGGCAGAAGGTACCAGTTTATCTCCAAATCGGCTCTTGATGCATGCATATTCTCTCAGGAGCATTTCAGCCAGCTTATCAGTGGTAAGTGTTGCATTCTATCCTGCAAACCTTAGCCCTAATTTCAGCTATAAAATAGGGAATTTTTGCATGGCAGTTTGCATGCCCGGCTATTTCAGTAACTTTGCATAGAAATAGAAAACATCAGTATTTGGGATATTACAGTGGTATTAGAGCTATCTTCTTGGCCAGCTGTGGGATTAAGAGATGAAAAGTAAATGAATACAGAAGAAGATACTTTCGTAACCTATAAAAGAAGGAAGAGTAGGTACATAGAGGAATTTGAGGATATCCAGCCAGAAGATACCAACTCAAACATGGAACCGACAGGTATACACTCTGATAGGGGAAAAGGAACGGGAGAAGATGAGGACAGGATGGAGTTTCGCAACCTAGTATCTACATTGCAAGACTTAGCCAAAGGGCAAAAAGATGTACTTAATGCCATCAACAAGTTATCGACAAAACCAGAACCAGGTAACAACAGTACACCTTTCTCACCGATAGATAGAGGGTCTACAAGCAGCAGTGGGAAGGTTGCATACACCAACATACAGAATACACCCCACATATATCATAGACCTTCCAACAAGCCAACTATGCCTCACTTCTTGGCAGATGCAATTTCAGGTCTAGTCATGCAGGTAGAACCTAGTGAGCCCTTCGGGGCTTATTTGCAAGAATACAGGGACTTAGGAGATGAATTCCATTCAGCCATGACTTTCTCAGATTTTTGCAACATGAAAAGCAAGAATAGGCCAAGAGGGTTCAATAGAGCATTCAATCAGAATTTTGAGTTGCAACGCACATTGGGGAGACTGACTATCCCCAACTTTGATGGGACATCCAACTTTCAGCCAGGATTTGTGTACAGAAGTTAGACACCTACTTCCAACTTAACCCCATGACAGAGACAGATGAAATCAAATTGGCTACTTTACATTTAGACGAGGAAGCACATGAGTGGTGGTACCACGGACTGGTGACATTGGGTCACAACACTATTACTTCCTACAGTGACTTCACTCAAAAGCTCATGGAGTGCTTTGATAAAAAGGACCCAGAGATTCATTTCAGGGATCTTGCGCAGCTCAAGCAGACAGGTAGTGCCAAGACATTTATATCTGAATTCCAGAGAATTTTAGTTATGGTATCTGACATATCAAAGAGTCAGTTGATTATGCTATTTACGGAGGCACTATCCGAACCACTCTGCGGATGGGTGAAGGCCTACAGGCCAATTACTTTGCAAGATGCTATCAGTAGGACTCTGGACCTACAAGATTCTGTACCAAAGAACAAGCAGCCACAAAAAACTACCAGTCTCCCGAAAAACAAGGAAAAATCTACCCATTTTCCAAAAAATAGGGAAAGGACAATCCCACAGAGGGAATGGTTGAACGAGGACACAGGACGAGACTTGAGAAGGAAGAACTTATGTTTTGCTTGCAAAGAACCTTGGGTACCAGGCCACAGATGTATGGGTAAAGGAAAAGTACACCTCATTGAGGTACTTCCAGATAGCACTGAGGAAGATGAGCCGGAGCAGAAACCGGATGGAGAACTACATAGTACAGAATTGGAACAATTGCCACAGAGAGCTACTATTGCTACCCTCACAGGAGTCCCCACCTTCCATACTATCAGGATCAAGGGAAGTATCCAGGGACAGCGTGCCATTGCTTTGATTGATGGTGGGGCCACCCACAACTTTATAGATGCCTCTTGGGTAGAGAGGAAAGGATTTCCCACTGAGGACTTTTAGGGCTTTACGGTTGTCATGGCTGGCAATCACAGGATGAAATGCACACAGAGGATACCTCAATTACAGGTACAGCTTGGGAATTATACATTGGTGGACGACTTTTATGTGGTAGATGTGCCAGACACGAGCATTGTTTTGGGAGTACAATGGTTGTACTCAATTGGGAAATACTCAACCAACTACCAAACATTAGAGATGGAGTTCCTAGCACCAGATGGGAAGAGGGTAGTCCTAAGGGGAATGCCCAATGAAGCTTCAGGGTCAACCACAGCAAAGGGGATGACCATCATATTCAGGCATGAGGAAAAGACTCACACAAGGAAATGGACAACTCCAACACATAAGAAGTCAAGGAAGGAACAGTGGTGTGCAAAGGGATTTCTGGGTAGACCTCCAGACAAAGGTAGGATGAGCCCTAGGGGATTTGGACAAGGAGCCAAAACTAGCATTTTCGATCCTCATAGGTATCCCAGAAGATACAAGGAGGAGATGCAGAGCAGGGGTGAAAAGAAACACCAATTCAAAGGAAAAGAAGGACCACCCAGCAACAGAATAAACTGGTTGATAAAAATAGACAAGAAGAGACGGGGACAAATGATTCAGTATATTGGTCGAAGATTGCTTGAGGACAAGCAATTTCGAGTGAGGAGGACTGTAATGTCCTCTTCTTCTTAGGCATTGAGGACCAACCCGCTAATCTATGTGATTCTTGTGGGTTCGAGCGGGTACTGACAGTTAGGGAATCAACTGAAGACTGATGCCATCTACAAAAAATCTTGGGCATCAATATTATATCACCATTGGGTCGAAGAGGGCCGCCGAAGCCAAAGGCCACCGACATGCATGACATCTAAGCATTATTAAATGATGCATGCACCCGATTAAGTCTCCATGCGCACGCATGCAAGTCAACTGCAAATTAGAAGTTAAAGTGACCTAATCATGTCAAAAGTTAGGGTTTTCGCAGTTGAAAGTTATAAAAGAAAGATAAAGTGAATGGAGACTTTACTTTTGATTATTATATGATTTTGGAGCTCCTGAGCAGCAGCACAACGTGCGGCCACAATAGTTGGGGTTGACGACGTCTTCAGCGAACGAGGTTTCGGCAGTGAGATATTTGCCCTAGTCTCATCCAGGGTAAACCATCCAGGTTCACCATCCGCTCTTCAATTTATTCATTCCTTTACATTTATCCAGTATCCATCAGAGATTGCTTGCAGGGGCACGTGTGCAGCGGTAAGGGGGTTTTTAACTGGAAAACCCCAAATCATTCGCTAGGCCCTCAGATCTCTGTTTACCTTCAAAACCCAGGCACCATTCTCATCATCGATATCATATTCCAGTATTCGGTGATCATCAGATCTGGTCTTGCTCATCTGGAGCAGTTATCAGCAATTTCGGGATCATGGGGGCGTGAGCAGCTAAACCTCCAGATCAATTCACTAGCCTGCCTAGAGACCTCAGAACTTTGCATGTGTCAAGCATCCTCTCCGGCACAGGAAGACTATCACTCTTGCAAATTCTCAGCTTCAACGGACACCTCCTTCACTGAAAATGTCACCCTTAGCTGATTTTGGGTTCGTGCTGTTGGGGTATCACCGAAGACAGAAGGTACCAGTTCATCTCCAAATCGGCTCTTGATGCATGCATATTCTCTCAGGAGCATTTCAGCCAGCTTATCAATGGTAAGTGTTACATTCTATCCTGCAAACCCTAACCCTAATTTCAGCTATAAAATAGGGAATGTTTGCATGGCAGTTTGCCTGCCCGGCTATTTCAGTAACTTTGCATAGAAATAGAAAATATCAGTATTTGGGATATTACATGATCATTCCCACCATACTTTGGCTTGTTAGTGTTGGTCTCATTATTCACTATCTCCACTCATCGATTACCTTCAAGTTATGTTTATACCCCGATCTACTACTTGACTAGTGGCATGGAGGACCTTCCCCCACTATAGCCTCTTTGTTGGATAAGCTTCCATGTTTATTTGTGTCTCGGCTCTAAGTTGCCTAGGTTGTGTTGGCTAAACTTGAAACAAGTAGCGTTGCCATCAATACAATGTATATGGATATGAAATGAATATCTTGTGAGAAGCCCATTCATGTAACAAGTGTTTCTAAACACACATGAATGCAAGGCAAGCCTAATGAAATTGACTTTGAAATGTAAATGTGAAATGTGAAATGTGAAATGTAAAACCCATGTAACAAGTGTTTTCAAACACACATGGAGCATGAAGCCTTAATAAATATAAACCCATGTAACAAGTGTTTTTGAACACGCATGGATCAAGGCTATGGAAACTCAAAGGCCCAAAAAAGCAATGGTTCTTAAAAGTTATATCTAAAAGATTGTTGGCCTCACTTGTATTTGATATGGATTGTGAGCATTTGTTAAGATAAATAAGCAACTCTAAACGTAACTTAGCCATTTGTGAGACACTGCCATCCCCTGTGTTATTGCTTGTCCGGCATATGCTAGAGTGAGTATCCCCTTTCCATATCCAAAGTGTCACAATGTCAAGTTAGCAGTCACCCTTTAGCCTAGCCTTTTGATTTTTAGCCTTCATCTTTCACTAGCAAATTGATCGCAACTGTGAAGTGAGTATGGTTTTAAAAGCCTGGTCTAAGCCATAATTAATAATTAACAAAACTCTATATATTGGGCTGGTAGACTGCCAATGAAATGATTACTACTTGTTATAATTGTTACTTGAATGATTTGTAGAGCGTGTCTTAACCTCTAAACACTTGTAGCAGTTTGATGTTAGCTTGGGTCATATTATTTGTTGACTTGGTCAAACCTACTTTGACCAATGTCGACCACAAGACATAAGGTGGATAGACCTCGGATAATGCAAATACATGATATGTGGTCTATTGCAGGTCACCAGATGATTCTATGCAGTGGTTATAGGTTTGTGATGATGATTTGTGGTATTCAACATTATTTGATCATTTACAGATTACTATTATTTTATCTGTCTAGGCATATTAGATATTATACATGATCATGCAAAGATCCGTAGGGTGTATGAGTATACACCTTATATGGATTTGGGCTCCCCGAGTCCAATGAGACAATTTGTTTTTAGTTCTGGGTAGTTACAGTAATGATTTGTCTCAGTATACCATTCTAGTGCAGTTTTGCCATGTTAAATGGCTTGTCAGAGCAGAGAGATGATTTGATTGGTTCACCTAGGGCTCTATATGAGGAGTGGGTGGTCCAACCACTTGTTTTTACCATTATACCCCCTCCCAGAGATTCTAGTGGGCTCAGTTGGGCAACGCAGGCACTCCAGGTGGCAGTTTGGGTAGGTTCACAGTTCACAAGGCAGATTAAAAATGGTAAAAATGGCTACTAAGGAATTCGATTTGGGATACCGAGGCAAGGAAATGGCATGGGATAAGTTTTGATGATGAATGTGATGTCTTCTGCCCCTTCTCCAGCAGTTTCAGCATTCAGGAGGACCTACACCCATCTCTCCGGCATGTTTTATGATTTTCTGGAGCTTTTGGATGGCTCACGACCCTCCCAAAGAGGCACGATTTTGCACTTATAGTTATATTTTATTTATATTGTGCCATGGGGACACATTAGGGGTGTTAGACACTACCCCCTAGACCCACCATGAGCTTTATTCATGTTTATTCTCTCATGTTGAGTGGGATCCCCTCTCCTAGGGCTATTTTGTCCATTGATGTGTTATATTATTATATTGATCTATGTACTTTATGTTGAGCTCATCTCAACTATTGATTAGAACATTTTGATCTTTTAATCTTAGCCATTCATTCAAAAGGTGGTTAGGATTTTGGTATCTCTCCATCCTATTTAAAGGAGAGAACTTCTCATTGTAAAGGGGTCTTTGGCTCTTGGAATCTTGATAATAGAAAAACTCTTTTGTGGAAATTCTTGGGTCTCCTTTGCATCTAGTGTTCTTCGATGGTGATTGGAAAGTCTATTGCATCCTAGCATTTGAGTATTTATGGTGAGATCTGTATTTTCGTGGAACCTTTGTCATTGTCCACCGGAAGGCGACTTCACTCGAGTGTTTTTGCAGGGCTTCCTCAACTCGCTTGTTTGGCATCGCTTGTATCAGGGGGTTATCATTAGTATCATTGTGATCTATGGTTTCATCTTCTTATTTCTTTTGTAGCATTTGTCCATTTCTCTTGATGCATCAAAATCTGATAATGTTGACGTTTGTTGTGCAGGAGGGAGGGCGCATTGGCTTCCTTGGGAAAATCGATTTGCATAAAATATTCATCCAAATCTTCTAAAATTGATCGGGAAGGAATAGATCATCATCATCAAGGCATCTACAAGGTTATCCATGTAAGATCCACAAGTTTGTTCTTCTTTTCTTGGTTCCAATCCAGTGGCATCTTTATTTTACTGTCAAAATCGTCACTTAAAATAATCGGAAAATTCTATGGATCAAACGGCTTGATCATTTGGCAAACCATTTATGGGTATTGTAGATCGGGTCAAACCCAAAGTGGGTTCTCCTAAGCATCATGCTTAGGTGACTCCACAAGGCCCAAACTCCAAGGGACTAATTCCTCAATCCAAGCACATTCCTCATTTGTCCAATTTTTTCCAATATTTTGATCCTATCTCTGAGGATTGGGTACTTTGATACTGTCATACCTTTCATCAAGTCTATCAATTGGTACTAGATAGCCCCAATCCTATCCTTAACCTCCCTGCATTGGACACGGTTCCCAAGGCAGTGGATATTTTCATCATTTGCTAGTACCTTGATCCTAGATCTACTAGTAAAACTCATAAGTCATTTGTATTTCAACTTTGGATCAATTTCACACTTCATAAGCTTCTTGATCGAAACCATAACTCATCTTGTGACTTCATCCAAAGATTTAGGGTTTACTTCTCCTTACACCTTACGTATTTCATCTTCCATTGATTTGACCTAGTGTCTTAGTTTGATCTCTCCAATCGGGAGTAGATTTGGGTCTCCCCCACTGTTGTCTTGGGCTAAGACAACATCAAGTGAAGATTGCCTCGATTGGCATGACAACCATCCACTTGGGAGTCGAGGCTATCTTGGTTCACTACTTTGGTTTCTCATCCCTCTACCATCCATCTTGGATCCATCTCATAGGGGAAACTACAAGTTTGGTAATAACACCACCCATGTTGCATCAATGAAATTGTGGGTTGCCCCCCCATCAATTAACACTCCTACCCTGTGGCCCTGTACTACTCCCCTGACCCTGAGAGTATGAAACCTGGGTACTCCGGATAATGTAGAAATGACTCCTTCTAGTGATTCTCCCTGAAGTGACTCCTCTAACGCCATCAATTCCTCAGTTGTTTCCTGTTTTGATTCATCCCCTTCATTGTCTGAATAGACCTCTATATAGTGGGTCTTTGCTTTCCCTGCGCACCTGTGACCTGGAATCCATGGTTCCTGACAAGTGAAGCACAATTTTTTCCTTCTCAGATTCTTCCTCGTGTTGTCATCCAACTAGGCTTTCTCTGGCCATTCCTGTTGAAAAGGTTTCTTGTCCTTGTCTTTTATTGAGAAATTTGTTTTAGTTGGAAACCTGTTCTTAGGGACTAAATCTTGTAGATCTCGGGTTTTGCTTATCGCATCCTATAGAGTGGATGGCTTGTAGGCTTTCACCCATCCACGTAAAGGTTATCTCAAAGCTTCTGTAAATAACATAACCAACCTGCTCTCGGACACATCTGTTACCATAACGACTACTCTCTGAAACTCTGAGATGAAGGCCTTGGCACTACCCGTCTGTTTGAGTTGTGCTAACTCTCTAAAATGTATCTCCAAGTCCCTTTTGTCAAATAGCTCCATGAGCCTTTGCGTGAAATCACTATAAGAACTGATGGTGTTCTGACACAACGTCATTAACCCATGATACCACCACTCATGAGCCTCTCCGTCCAGATGTAAGGTAGCCAATTTAATGGCACATGTCTCCATCATAGGGTTGAGTTGGAAGTACGTATCCAACTTCTGAACCCATATTCTCGTTGAACACCCACGAGTCTGTTCAAAATTAGGAATGGTCTGTTAAAGTTAGTGCAACTACGAGACCCACTCTCAAGAGGATGGTACCCTAGTCAGTTGACTAGGGCAGAGTAAGACCCTAGAAGGTACCCTAGGGCCCCCAATAGTCTCCTGGGGTTCTTGTTCTGGGACCAAGCAGGTTGATGCCATGGAAAATCCCCTAGCATGTGGCTAGGGCCTCTATGTGATTCTAGGGTATTCTGGTCTGGGACCAGGGATGCGATGTCCAAATAGATCTTGCAGATAGATGCAGAGACATATTTTGGTCTAGGACCAGGGATGCGATGTCCAAGAAAGTCCTGCAGGTAGTTGATCAACTTTTAGTGTGGGACTGAAACTCAGCTTAGTACTGAGAACCATTCTTCAAGAGAATGGAGGACCTGGTTAGAGTTTAGGCTTAATCAACATGATTCAGTGTTAGACTGAAACTCAGCCTAGGGCTGAAAGCCATTCGTCAAGAATGGAAGATAATGATGTGTGATGTCCCCTCTCCTAATCGGTTGTTGCTAGGATGCTTCTCAAGGGACTGGCCACCCCTTGACGATGTCCCTAGCACCTAACCCTTAGGAGCAGTGTTAAGGACCTAAGGATTGTACCATTCATTTGGATCTTTACCTTATACAGTGATGAAAAACTATATAAAACTATGTACCTTGAGAATGAAAAGTTTAGTGGTCCTGTAAAGGAGTCGTTTGTCCACCTTTTATGGTTCACCTTATCCTGTGGGTATGTGGGTTGTTTTATTGTGACCCTCTTGTTGGTTGACACTTGGTTCTTTACCTTACTTGGTTCTGGCACTCTTTCTAGTGTGTACCTTTGATTATGTTGACTTCTACTCTATGGATTTTATCCTAAGTGCCTTTACCTTATGGTTTTATTAAAGGACATTTGGACCATTTATTGTTATATTTTATTAAAGGTGTTTTTTGACCCACTTATGGTTTTTAGACTGTTTACTTTATGTTGGACCTTTTTTACTTTTGACCTTATTATAAATTCATTAAAGTTTAACTTGTGAATTTATTAAAGGACCATTGGATTCTTTACTTTCTGATTATTTTATGGTTTTATTTTATTGGACCATTATATGTTTTATTTTGGACCCTTGGCACTAGCCTAATGTGAATCTAAACCTTATAAATAGATTATCTATTTGTAAGCTATTGTATATAACTCTGCTGCCGATTGTTACCCTCTACATGCGTGGATCTGCAGCATGTCTTACCTCTGTTGTCGTTGTGCTGTCGGTTGCATCTCCACTGACCGCACGGTTTCTTCTTGTATGTACTGGCCTCTACCTGTGTCTATTTCACCGTGACACCGACTGCCTCATCGTGACCCTGTCCTATTGCCGGCTGCTCCACCGTGACCACAATCCTGCTACCGGCTACATCACCATGACTAGATTTAATCTACGTGGCTGGTTTACGGCTCTGTGAGACTTTCACTGCTTCGCGTAACTTTTGCGATTTTGTGTTTGTTGACCCACGTGCTTACTGTCCCACGGGCCTGTCACTATTCCGCGGGTTTACTGATTCGTGTGTTTACTACTCCACAGATTTGGTTCTTATTGTCTCGCATATTTTCACGGGACAGGTTTATTGCTCCACGTGTTGTTCTTTTGCAACTGTGTGGACTGTGGGTATTATACCTACGTGGATTGTGAGTATTACACCAGCTTGATCTCTCTTACTCGTAGAACGTGAATTTACTCCAACACGATTTTTCTCTCCTATGGTTTCTATCCTAGTGTGGTTTATTTACACTTGTGTGGCTCTTCTTATATCTATGGTCTCTATCCTATCTTGACTGGTATGACTGAGCTGCTACTTTGATTGAGGAATCTGAGGTCTATTCACTTCTACCTAAACTCTCTCCCTCTCAAGGTACGTAACTTGTTTACCCAGTTTGACTTGTCCCTTCCGTGACAAGAGCAAGCTCGAAACTATCCAAGTATAAGGCAGATCCAAATAATGGTTATGATTCTTTAATGTTGTATCTCCTGCACATTATTTATTTATTTTTCTGTACATGGCATTTGGTGAAACATCTCAATGACCAACTTTAATGCAATGACCAGCAGAGTGTTAAAGTGAACACAGTGACCAGCACAACGTTAAGTTGATACAGATGAAAATTATGTTGTTTTGTTTTATTACAGTTTACATTTAATTAAGCAGTACAATTGTTTATATTTTCTTGTATTGAGTTTATTACTTGTGATAAAAACGTATCTAACCTTTAATTTCAACATGGTCAACCTGCCCACAATTTTCTGTAAACCCTCTGTTAAAATTCCTTGGCCGGTTAGTGCTTTTCATATTGCAGAAGTCTAAGAATGACATAGTTGAATAGAACTCATCGCCCAAATCCCTGTATTCCTATAAATAAGCCCCAAATGGTTCACTAGGTTTTGTTGGCATCACCGGTCCTGCAACCACATTCTCCGAAAAGTGAGGCATAATAGGTTTGGATGGCTTGTTCTATATGTGAGGAGTGTTTTGCATATTAGCGTATGCATGTTTCCCGCTACTACTGGTAGATAAACTATCCACTGGTGAAAATGGTAGACTGCTATGACCCTGTTCTGGCTTAAGAGCCAACCTGTTTATGGCATGCAATACTTCTTTTTTCCCTTTAGCTAGGTCATTTAATGCACTAACTAAGTTACGAAATTCCAACCCGTCTTCCTCTTCCCTTGTTCCCTTTCCTCTGTCAGAGTGTACTCCTATTGGGTCCATGTCTGAATTTGTATCTTCTAACTGGATATCTTCAAATTCCAGATCCTCGGTGTATCTACTCTTCCTCTGTCTATAAGTTACAAAAGTATTTTCTTCCGGATTCATTTACTTGTCATGTTCAATCCCACAGCTGGCAAGGAACATGCTCTGATACCACTGTAATATCCCAACTGATATTCTATTGTACTTTGGTAATATATTTGTTGTTCAGATACTCAAATGGTGCTGGAAAGATGAATAAAACGTGCATGCAAAAGTGTTGTGCCAAATGGCCCTAAAAAATAGCTAATCTGGAGAGATAATAGGGCAAAGATTTTAGTAAGAAGAGATAACCATACCACTAATAATACTGTTGATAGACCGCCAATAGATAAGATGCATGCAGGTTATATCGCGAAGATAAGATAATAGTGCTCCTCTCTTGAATTTGACGCCCAGCTAAAAGAGTGCCCTCCTTCTGATGATCTTGAAGTTTTTGAGGGAAGAGTAGTCTGTTGCTGCTAAAACTTTGTAGGAGTGATGGTTTAGGCTTCCCGAAAAGATAAGGAGTCTCATGCACAGGTTTTGACTCCTCCAAGGCACCGAGCGAATTGTTCTGCCACCATGACGGTCACGTCCCCCTCTCTTGCATTTTTGCTGCTAGCTACTCCATATACGCAAACGATGGACTGATAATCACCAGTACGGTGTGATGAGTCGGGTGAGAAAGATAATGATGACATGAGAAGGAAAGACTGAGATTCCGAGTCCAAGTGAATTATTCTGAGGATTTCTAGTTGTTCCCTAGTCGCAAAACGTAAACCTGCAATAAATCTCTCTCTGTGTGTTGGATCACTGAAGATGAATGAATATGGTGAATAACTGATGATAGACCTGGATTATCTATCCTGAAGTAATTAGAGCAAATAGATTTCTCTGTCAAAACCCTTATTAGCTGAAGTCCTTCGTCTCCAACCCCAACTTGTTGCTGCGACACCTACTGTTGCTGCTCTAGAAACCAAACTCAACAATAATAATCATAGATAATCCTTTTGGTTTGATGACCCTTCTTATATAGCTTAGCATGTACTTTTAGGGTTTGCATGTCATTTTTGGGGTTTGGGATTTACTTTTTGCATGCATGCAATTCTAATTTCTTACTGACTTTAAGCTTGAATAAATAAGGCTTTCTTTACCATACTGATGATTTAATACTGAATGAATGCTCTGTTAATTCCCTTTTCATGCATTACCCGCTCGAACCTATGGGAATTAAGTAGGTTAACAGGTGTTTTTGGTGCTCAAGTAGAAGTGGACATTACAGTGTGGAGGTGGACATGAAGCAGAAGCTTTTCCACCTTTTGTTTATGTGTGTACTATCGAAGCAGTTCAGCAATAGAAGGTGTAGTACCTCAATCCACCAAATTCTTGCACTACATGCCAGGGTCAGGATCATCTTATCAAAAGACTGTTCCCATCACAAGCCTAAGCCCAAGTGAGGCAGCAAGCAAGGGAGATACAACAGAAACTCCACTTGCTTCTCAAGGTTTAGGGATAGGTGGTACTTTGGTGGCTTTGGGACAGGGTGTTGGAGCAAGTGACCCTTTAGTTTTAGTTGATACTATATTTAAATCTCAAATCTGCACTTCAAGTGATAAAGCCATAAATGATAAAACAAAAATGCAATCCCAAGAAGACTCTGAAGGGCTGACCATTGTCACAATAGTGGCTTCCTCTCGCCCTTGATGCCAGCTCTTCTCCAGCACAAGGGAGTATCCCTGTAATAGGATTGCTAAAAATGTGGAGTTTATCTTTAGCAAAACAGAAATTGTAAAAAATAATTTATGAATAGGGTGATGGAGGGATCAAGACTAGTGCCAATCCATTCTTGGGAATATGGAGTCAAAGGATGAACTTGGAGGGTAGTTTACTTATGAGATAAGGAGAGAATTGCAACTAGAATAAAGTTTAAACAAGCAACAATTACCCTTACTTTATTTGAGGTACCCTAATAAACCAATGTAGAAAATTATTAGGGTACCTCAAATAAACCAATGTAGAAAATTATTTGAGGTACCCTAATAAAGGAGAACCTCAAACATGCAAGAGGGTGTGACTATATAGCATAAACTAAAGAATGCAAGTTTACAACAAGCTCAAATCAAGAAGAATGATACATCATTATCATTTCCAACCATAAGCACGACGATAATAATAGGAAGATAACCTAGTGTTAAAACTCTTCCTTCATAACACATTTGCAAATTCCAACATTTATATTCAGCAATATTAATTCCAAAACACTATGCCTCGCAAAAGAAAACCCTATCCAACCATAACAACAATGGATGTAGCAAATCCTTATTTAGATTTAAGCTCGGTCTCTTACAATAAAATATTATTGATAAATTCTAGATCCACTTATTTCTACTAGGAAAACACTCGAAAATCACTAAAAAGATCAATATATTTCATAAGAGGACCACTCAAGACCAAAACGCCCTAATAAAATACTAGAATAATGAGGCCTAAAAGGATCAAAATATTTCATAAGAGGACCACTCAAGACCAAAACGCCCTGATAAAATACTAGAATAATGAGGCTACATAAGTGAGAGTGCCACATGTCGTAAGCCTCAAGAAACATGCTCATGCAAGCCCATGCAAGGCACCATTTATCCTCTTCCCCTTTGGAATGTCCCGCGAGAGTTGCCTTCAATAACAATCCTCCAATAAAATAGCATATTTTTCAACTCAAATGGAAAAGACTACTCTCCAAAAACAGGGGAAAATATGCCAATTTTGTTTTCAACAATGAGATTACCCTCCAAGGAATACACTTTGACCAGCAAATAATCCAAAATATTCAAGGAATAAATGCACCCTTGAAGAGTGTGTAGTTAGACCTATTACCACCTAAATTGTACTTGGTGGATTTTTCCAAGTGAGCAGGCAAAATTTGAACAAGCACACTTGTTCATGATTAGAGTTCAGAAGTCCGCCAGCCTTTTTTTGAGTTTCTATTCAAATTTTTTTGTAACACATGTTCATATCCACTTGGGGAAATTGTAAAAAATGTCCTAGCATTTATTTTTTATAGAAGGCTCGGCTTCCCAGACTTGAGCATCAAGTCAACTAGCCCAGAGTGTTTTTTCCCTCGGTTATTATTGGTTGTTGAATAAACGACTAATAATTTCTAAGTTTTTCACTCACACCTCCAAAGTTGGGGTAGTCGTCTTGGTGTTTCGGCCTTAGGAGGTTATTAGAGCCTTCGTGTCAGTGTTTTCCAGTATGCTAGGCATTCGAATTGAGTCGTATGGACATGTACTAGGTCCCCCTAGAGTTTCGTCAATTTTCGAGAAAAATAATTTTTTTTCCGTTTTTTTAAGCCATTTTTTTAATGGTTTGTTATCACAAATCTTGTAGATGCCCCATGAGGTGATCCTATTCAGGACGGCAGAGGAAAGGAAACTAAAGTTGTGACCTATGATACCCAGGACTTCCGAAAGAACTCGGTTGTCACACCAGTCAAGGATACTGGCACTTTGGACTCAGTGAAACACTAAGCCCAAGGGATGTCCCTAAGACCAAGAAACCCTAAGATTATGGATACGGAATAGACAAGTGAGGGAAACTTGGTTGTATCTCTTAGTTAACTAATTAATTGTAATTTGAAGCGAAAACTGAGAGATTTAGAGCATCCAGGTAAAAGCCCTAAATTTGCCCTAGGGTTTATGCAAGAAAATTGGGATCTGGGGCAAATGGGTGAAATTAAGCATGGATGGACACTCAAAATGATTGTTGGGTGCAAGATTAGGCGATTAGAAAAGAAACCAACAATACCCACGTTGCGGTTTGCTGAAAAGACCACTTTCCCCCATGGGGCGTTTTTCCCTAATAGTTGGCCAATGCTTTAGATGGGTAAATGGAGTTTGATCAAGCCGAAACTTTAGATCTGGGGGTTTGATGTTAAAATTAAAGTGGGTTTTTAATTTTGTAGCTCGCTGCAAGCTAGAACTTATGGATCTAAGAAACGAGGGTTTTAACTTTTATGGAACGATGAGCAATGCATATGCAGAAAATAAAAAGAAGAGAAACTTACCTGCGAGACGTACCTGGAACTCGTAGATGGATTGAGAAATGATGAAGAATGTCGATCATCCATCAAAATGAACTTTCCCGAGTAAGATCTTTATATTATTATACCACAGCCAGTCACCCTTGCGCTCCCTTCAACCTGTCAAATTAGAAAATCAACCGATCAAACAAACTAATGAGATCTGCAAAATACAGAAAGGAAAAGGGAATAAAAAATCATAAAGAAGAAGATACTCCCTGAACCAAACACCCCAGAGCCGAAACGAAGGTGAGTTGCCCCACAAAAACGCCTTCTCTCTCCTAGCGCGCCTCCTCCTACAGATGAAATGGGCAAAGAAAAAAGTGCAAGATCTATCCCGAATGAAACTCAATATGGAAAAACAACAGTACCAGTCATCAAATCAGAACATCCACAAGATACAAAGAAAAGTAATCCCAGACAAAAATCTCTTTATTGATATTTCAGTGCCAAAGCTCATGAATTACAATGGGGGGGTCACCTCTCTTAAATAGTTTGAGAGGGACACAAATCATAACTAACTTTATCATCCAACGGTTGAGATTAAAAGATCATCAACGATGGAGATCAACAAATAACTTATTCAAATGGATCAAGTGACTGAGTCAACAAAAGGAGGCGCACTTTGCTCAAGGACGCCTATCCTAAGTCAAACTCAAAATATAACATAAGTGTGATACATCAATATACTGAGGGGGGCCACAATACGGACTGTCTTGTTGTTGTTATATGGCCGGCATTAATTGCCTCGAAAAATGTGTCTATTGGTTCCTCGATTTCTGTGCACAAAAACTCCTTTCTCGATTTCTATGCCATACTACTCTTCCTCGAAAACCATGCTGAAAGCTGCCTCGATTTCTGTGCTATACGGAACCGTACCGTACGGCCTGTACGAACAGATGGCCTTTAATGTTGCTCCCTCGAAATCTAAGCCAGCTTGCTCCTCGAAATTCGTGCCTTGTACTTGCTGGTCCACTCCTCGAAAATCGTGCCCACTGAAAATTGCTTCTATTGGGTGCCTCGATCTTTGCTTCTCTACTCTCTCTCCTTTACTCTCCTCTCAAGAATGGAAATGCATTTGCCCTTTTCCTTGCTTTTTGCTTCTCAACCCTAGGTAGGTGAAGAGATCTCAATCCAATGGCTAAGAAAGAATTAGATCAATGGTTGAAATTAACTGCACATATTTTATTTCTAAAATATTAATTTCACTCACCCATTTAAATTTATCAAAAACTGACTTTAATGCTCTAAAGTCAAATTAAATGTCACTTAAGTCATTTAATGCAAGGTTCATTTTATTTCCCCATTCACAAAGTGACTAAAGGCTAAAGTCACTTAGGGGAACACTTCCCTAGGTACAAAATTAACATGGAATGCATTATGAAGCAATTCATGCATGCCTCGATGACCATGTTATATATTATAATCAGCATGAATTTGCAACAGAATGTCCGAAATGTCATATAAGTAGATATCGAACAGATCAAGTAACAAAAAATGTGCCTCACAAGGTTCTTCGTTATATTCCCATCATTTCATGTTCCACTGTTCAGGTGCAAAAACATAGCAAAATTTATGGATTACCATGCCAAGAACAAAAGTCAAGATGATGTTATTCGAATGCCTGCAGATGGTTCTGCTTTTAGAGATATGGAGGAAAAGTGGCCTCACTTTAAAGAAGAACCACGTAATTTTAGGATTTATTTGGCAACATATGGTGTTAATCCATTTACACGGTGTGGCCTATTTTTGTTATCAACAATAACATTCCTCCATGGTTGTCAATAAAGATGGAACACATAATGTTGTCGATGATTATTCCAAGTATTTTGTGTCTACAACTGTTTTATTTCTAATGTAGTTGTGGCATCTCATTTGTCGTATTATGTTTCCTAATTTCATATGTATATTTTTTATTTTACTCTTGTGCATGGTTTATATATCTTAATGGTTCTCATAATTATATATTTTATATGTACTTCAAATCAATCAAGTAAGTTCCAAGTCAAAGATATGAATGCATATATAGAACCTCTTATAGATGAGATACTGAAGTTATAGAATGACATCACTATGTATGACGTAGCTAGACCAATACGACAAAGGCGATTTCAATTCCATGCAATGGTTGTATGGACAATACACAATGCCCCTGGGTTAACCCAATTCTGTGGTTTGTATTTTTAGGTTCACTTTAATTGCATTTAATTATATGAAGTAGTTAATACAGTTTATATATAATTATAATTGACATAGATATTTCATATCTTTATATTGTAGGTCTTCAGACAAAGGGTAAATTTGCATGTCCAGTTTGTGGTCCTAAGATCAAATCTCATCGCTCAAAAAGCTTAAGAAAGGAGATGTTTGATGAGTATAGGAATTTTCTCTCTAAGAATCACAGGTATATAACAACCAAAAAAAAATCTTTTCAATAGGAAGCAAGAGACTGCATTAAAACCACAGAGAAATGACACTTCACCTTTGGAAGATGCAATACAATAGAAATCGTCAAGCTGGTATAGATGGATCATCGTATATGAATTGTTATGTATTTTAATTTTTATTGTGAGTTGTTTACTGTAGTGGCCATATTTGATTTCTAATGTAATTTATTTATAAACTAATATTCATGATGTCCATCGTGATCATGAAGGCATTAATGGGCTTCCACGAGGAATGAAAAGTTATCATATACAATTCAGCAAGTTGCCCTACTATGAGCACTTACAAATTGCTCATTTGTTTGATACAATGCATATTGGAAAGAATGTGACTGAAACATTATGGCGACCACTGGATCTAAGGAGGGAGAAAGATAAAATTGTGAAAGCTTGCAAAGACATTCAAGAGGGCAACCATGCAATGAAAGACGTCATCCAATTTCATAGCAACGGAGACCAAATTAATATAAACTCAATTCCATGGATGTTTACGGAGCAGCAAAGCAATGTTGTCAAAGAAGTAATGCGGAAAATTAAATTTCCCACTAGATTTTGTGCGAACTTGAAGAATATCATAGCAAAAAAAGGTGATTTTGTGGGGGTCAAAACGCATGATTGGCACGTCTTCATCAAGGTAATTATTATTGTTATGTCCATATAATTTTTTTTTCATTTTATTGCATAATTTTTTTTCTTGTTTGTATACTCTTTGTTTAGAAAATGGCATGGTTTGTATATTAATACAATATGTTCTACCTCTCTCTCTCTCTCCTTACTAACGTGCATGTATCAAAACCCAAAAGTAGGCACACTGGTCCAACTCAAGAGGGGCTTCCCTAAGGTTAGGATCACTAAAGTAGGTGCAATAACGGACAAGGTGAAATGAAGAGGTTGCCTTAGAGAAACAGTTGTAGTATAGGTATAAATTGAATGAGTGATGGGAAAGAGGGAAAGATCAATCCTCACAAATAGACCAGTGCCAGTACATCAAAGAGAGAAATGGAGTCAAAAGGAGAAATCACGAGGGCCTTGTGTCATATGTGACTAAGGGGGGGAGATCACATGATTGAGCAAACCCTGATTAGTCAATGGTGCAACTACTAAATTTACTTCTTCCTAATTACAAGAGATGCACTATGCAAACAAAATATCATTATTACACAATCAAACTAGATTGAATGCAAAGATCAATGCCCATGTATGCACACTTACAAATGGAAAAGGCTAGCAGCTGCTAAGGATTTCCACCTTCCAATAAGATGATAGCATCCGTTTATGGTCTCCAATGCAAACATAGAAAAGAAAATTAACTTCTAGCGACAATCACCCATTTATTGAAGCTCCACAAGTTCACGCCACACATTAGATGAGTGCTCAATTACACATCGATAAAAACCCAAACTGATATTTTTTCTATGAAGATCTGAGGAAAAAAATATCCCCACTTTTTTCATCCATTACAATGAAGAATAACCTCCTCTTTATAGGCCTACAACTTCTTAAAAGGACAAAATAATAAAATAATAAAAATTTTGAGAAAAGGTGGAAAGGGATCTAGATCCATTTTTCTCTCAATTGAAAATCTAAGATGACTGTTACTTTATTAAAAGAAAACCCCTCCATAACTAGTGGTTCCAATTCTAAATGTGGGGGACCCAAAATAAAATGTCGCCACGCAACCATAGATGCTCGTGACTGATCCTCCATGCGCAAACTTTGATATGCTACACTGACTCACATCCAAAATTTGATATGCTATAATGGGATCAGTAGAAACAACTCCAAAATGTCAACTGTCAAAGGAACTGGGTCTAAACCACGTGACTCAGTTGCCAATGGTGATATCGAGGGGGGGGGTTATTAATGAAATATCCCGTAATACATCTCAGCTCCATCAATCATGCCCAAATGAGCTTGAGAAAAGGCCCCCAAACAGTGATCATATCCTAAGCAGCTTGATTCTCAAGCTGATTTGGAACACAAAGCAAGTTTGCAGAAAGGTGTCATGACAGTCGAAACAATAGCATTTGAATGTTGATCCAGAACAGAACTCAACTCAAAGATATGATAACCTTTGAAAACGTGCTTTGTCTGACGATCCACAAGTAATCTTTTATGAATGATTTGTCCCGAGCTAGCAAAAGTATGATTGACAGGCCACAAAAAAATATTCCTCAGGAGGACATAGAAAATCTCATCGTCAAAAATGCGTACAACTGAGATCATCAATTGTTTTGCAGCAGCTACTTCTTTTACTCTTCAAAATGGCATCTAGCAATCATACTGATGTTTTTTTCTTTTTTTACTTTTACAGTATAGAACTGAGACTTTGCTGCTGTAAATTTTCCACCTGAGGCAAGGCCACCTCTCTCTTTCTTTGAACAAGCATGTATTTTCAGGATGTTAACTGCTTTGGATCTCCTTCGATCAGACATTTATAAGAACAAGAGACCCTGTTTTATGAATCTCCTCTGCAGGCTGGGCATTACTTTGCTAATACTCACTCTGTTGGATTTATACAAAACTGTACCAAAAAATGTAGACCTTAGGCTGATTTATATGCTGGTGTGCCATCACCTTCTGGCTTTTTAGCCATGTGACAACTTTTCGGAAATGGTTTCTTTTTAGACCTGAAGAATTCTGAATGTCAAACTCTGCATGCTTATATACCCCACTAGGTCCACCGCTCCTATAATCTCTTTCAGACTCCTTACTTACGAGCTTTCAAAGTGAACTCTGTGGACACCCATGTCAACATTGGGAGTAACAGATCTCAGTTGATCCTTCAAGGTCATTAGCAAATGACTCAACACCCTACAATTTTGATGAAACTTCCTAATCCAATCATTAAAATAAGGTAGAAAAAGATTCCGATGCTTAATAAGTGATTTTGCTTGAGTGAAGAGTACATTTAAACTTCCTAATCCAATCATTCAAATAAGGTAGAAAAATATTCTCATGCTTAATAAGTGATTTTGCTCGAGTGAAGAGTACAATTTTTATTAAGGTCATGACAAAAGAGTTCAACAATCAACACTACTAACATCAAGGTTTATAGAGGGGTTGTTGCACTTGATTAAACACCAATCCCATACCCTCGTACATGATAGAATTTGGTGGAAATTTTGCAATCCTGAAAATTGTCAAGTCTGTTGAATTTTGAATGGGATATAAAATTCTACTTTTTACATATGAAATCCAACGAGGTTAGAACCACTCTCAAACATCTTGAAACAATTAATGGTAATGTTAAAAATGTAAAAGGATAGAAAATGAAAGATAGGAGAACGACGGCTCCTCTATGGTCTTTTATGTCATACTTTGGTGCCTCTTTTAATTTTTTTATAATCTCTATCTTGAAATCTCGAGTCATGCATACCACTTGAATTAAATCTTTCTGGCGATTATTGATGTCTTCGATCACTTGCACTTTGCAATTCTGGACTTGGTGGTGGTCTTTGGTAGGTTAAGGGTTCTGCAAATAATGCATCTACAAATTCGATCAATTGCTCAATTCTTTCAATGTGATCATCAAGTTTCTTTGTTGCTTTATCCTTCTCTGAATTCCTCATTTTCTAGTTGTTCTTGCCTTAATTTTTCAGAAAGTTTGATGAATCTGTCAATTTTCTAAAATTCTTCCCTCTTTCAAATAATTGATTCATTTTTTCTTTTTACTCATTTTGCCCATTGATCAATTCCTTTTGACTTTTCTCGACATTACCCAGACAATGTCTTACACTATTGACTTCATCTCTATAACAGTTTCGGTTGATTCGTAATTCTTCATTATTAACCATATTTTTATTTTCCTTGAAGAACCCACTTTAATATGTTTTATAATTTTGACTTTATAAGCCAAAAAAAGATGACTTCTTTATATTTTTTTTAACTGAAGTTTTACCTTCCAATTGTTTTTACGGACGACTTTGACAGCCAAATTTTGTACGTACGCAACTTTAAAAAGAGTCACGTACCAATTTAAGTGGAGTCTGTATGGATTATATGTACGTGATCAGTGTACGGAATTCAGATCGATGCTGTACGGGAAATCGCAGAAGGGACGATGTGTACGTGTTGATTTTTGTACCTTGTCAGGAGTTCCCTAAGTGACTTTATTTTGCCTGAGTCACTTAAGAGGGAAAATGTGACCCTCACATTAAAGTCACTTAAA
>LPNX010381175.1:134914-177098 GCA_001517045.1 Pseudotsuga menziesii
AGTACGGAGAAGCATGTAGAAATTTCTGCGTTTTACTGTTTGCTGGTTTATATCAACATTTCGTGATTTTCACCTACAACCGGTTTTGCATTCGCTGTAGGTTACTTATGAAATTTTTCTGAGCAATTAAACACACAGTAAAAATGCACTAATAGGCTGAAAAACACATTTAACAATCACACCATAAGATTTTAGACTCGGAGATTTTTGGCCAAAACAAGCCCTGGAAAAACCCCCACGGGGAAAACCAATAAGAGAGAGAGAGAGAGATTATTATTTCTTCTAGGAAAATTTCAGACAACCATTTACAGTCAAAATATAACTTATCTCAACCAACGCAAATAACCCAATAGGCTGCCTTGTTTTCTGTGCATGAACTGTCTCGATTTCTGTGCTATTTTCTTCTCGAAAAATGTGCTGAAATAACAGTCAATATCAGTCCTCGATTTCTGTGCCAGAATGCTTAAATGCTGCCCTCGATTTGTGTGCCAAAACAGTCACAAAATCGTACTGTACAGACTGCATTAAATGCAGCCATACGGCCTCGAAAACTGAGCCACAAAAACTCTGCCTGTTGCCTTGGGAAACGTGCTGTACCTTTCCTCGAAATCAGTGCTGAGATTTACCTTGAAAACAGTGCCAAATCCTTACTGTACGGCCGGCAATAAATGCACCGTACAGCTCCTCGAAAAGTGTGCCTGCAATAAATGAGGCCGTACCTTTCTCCTTGGGATCTGTGCAACCTATTAAATGCTGCAGTACTTCCTCCTCGAAATATGTGCTAGCATTTATGGCTCCTCGATAACCGTGCCCACCAAAATCTTCTCTAGCAGGCTGCCTCGAAAATCGTGCCCTTCTCTCTTCTTTAGCTCTCTCTTCTTCCTTCTCCTGGAAAATGAAAGTGAAGTGATTTTGCCTCCCTAAACCCTTTTTGTCTAAACCTTAAGTGAGAATCTAATCCAACGGTGGAGAAAGATCCAATCCAATGGCTAATAAGATTCAATGAGAGTAAAAATCACATTTATTTAAATCACTTAAATAAATTTACTCACCCACTTAAATTTATCAAAAAGTGACTTTAACTATATAAAGTCTCATTAAGTAGCTTTTAATGTGAGGGTCACATTTTTCCATTTTCTAAGTGACTTAGGCAAAAAGTCACTTAGGGAACAAATTCCTAGGTACAAAAACTAACAAAGCATGTGCGACTCTTCAGATGATTGTGGGTAGTACAGCTGACTGATTTGACAACGGATCGTAAGGAATTGAACAGCGCATTGTTCGGATGAACAGCATGTGGTACAGACTGTATAGGCATGCAACACATTAAATTGACAAGTCGTATGGCTGGTTCTATCTGATATCAATGTAACATTTATTATCCTATTATTTATTATTATTTATGTTGGTAACATTTTCCAAAAAAGAGAAGGTTTGGGAGGCAACAGGTTGCACTCCACTCAAGAACTTGAATGTCTTTAGTGCAGGTTTGGGGGCAACATGTCCACAAATCTATTGCAAGTCCATTTGCTTCATTTGATCATAAACCTTGAAATTTGTATTAAATAATTACAACTTTTATCTTAAATTCAATGACATTAACTATTTTCCAGATAATCCTTTGTTACAGATTATCAATGTTATGTATCAGAAACCTTTGTAAAGGGAGTTTTCTTGTGCATTCTTCCAGTTACAAAAATCAGCAGCTTATGAAAAATTCAAATTTCATATGACCAGTTATGAAATAAACAATAACGTGCAATTGGCTTGCAACTACCAAGTCCAACACATACCAAATTAAGGGCCATAGGAATACTCATATGTAGGTGCTCCCAAGTTGAAAGATTATCTCCTGTCCATGTAGCAGCATACCTTTGACTGCCTATATATCCAGCCCTAGTTAGAACAAAAGGTCGTTTTTGGGGATTTCCTGACAACATTCCTTCATATGTAGACCTTGCCATCAACATACCATAAACCTGCCAAAACTAACCAAAATTAGAACTACTGAAAAATCACAGGAACACTAATGGGTAAAGCCAGCTTTAGGCCATGCAAGCTGAAGATTATAGTGGATTTTGCACAAAAATTTTGCAGATGGTATATATTACATTGTGATAATGAGGATGCTTCTGGCATCCACCCAGTTCTTCATCCCCTCTATGAATATTACTTTCAGGCATAGTTTTTGTCACAGTCTGCACAGCATGACACCTCCCAAAGTAAATAAGCAAGTTCTATCTTCAGTCTCCAATCTCCTCAAGTATTTATACTTGTCATATAGAAATGTATAGACCTTAAATGTTGACAGTTAACATCAGATATAACAAAGTGTAGTCTACTTTACAACAATCCCTCCATGTTACCTTGAAAACAGCTGGTTCATTCATATCATTCCATATACCATCAACACGATTTGAAACAAAATCAGAAATCAATTTCAACCACCATGCTCGAGTTTTTCCTTGCGTAAAATCAGGGAAAACACATTCTCCAGGCCAGACCTCTCCTGCCAATGACATCCAGAACATCAGAGTTTAATGCAGTAAATAACCTGACTATATAGATTACAAACAAAATAAAAAGGCCATACCTCTTTGCTAAAATAAAACAGAGCATAAACATTTCTCCTACAAATAATAGAGAAACTCACCGACATAAGGTTTTCCATGTGCATCCAGGATCCATACGTCATTTGAGCATCCACTATCATAGACAAAATATCCCTCCTCCTTTTTGATGCCAGGATCAATCATCCAAATAGCTTTAAAACCTTTACTATGAAGGTTGCTTGCCAAAGATTGAGGATTGGGAAATTGCTCCTAGAAATTTAAAAATCAAAACACTTATTTTACTTTGTTTTGGAATTCTTAGTAAAAAAGCAGGCATTATAAGCACAAAATCTTATTCATGGAGATGAGCTAGTACATGATTACCTACAAAAGATGAAAATTGAGGATGGATCGACCAAACAAGGATTGAACAAATTTCAACCTAAAAATGGAATGCTTATAGCGTAGCAGCATATCATTATTCACACACATACTTTACTTTACAAAGCAAACACCCATAATATTCAGCTTTTTGACAAACAAGACCTCGTTAACCAGTATTGTTCTTCATGTGAACACAACACGGATCTTGACTGCTTTCTCAACAGCAATTCTTACGGTACAGCATGGGAATATATCAAATGCAAAAGAAAGTCTGATTTCTGCTGGTAAAACAGAATACTAATATCAATTGTAAAAAAAATATCAAAACAGTACTGAAATAACTGGTATTAGAAAGGGGAGCACCATGTTTTAACAATCATTGTTTAACTCTCACACCCACAGAGAATGGCTCCTATAACTAACCCCAGATGTAAAAAGCGGTAAAATATTTTGACAGCAATTTCAATAAATATTAAAGCTACATACTGGATCAAATGTGAAACAACGAAAGCCATCCATGTAATCTATGTCCATCCATATGACATCACAAGGCAGCTGTTTTTCTCGGAAACTTTTTGCCACCTGCATATTCAGAGAAGATACCAAGTTTCAGATATCAGGAGTGAAAATTTCTTACACCGCAAATCTGTACAAGAAAACGAGTTCTATCCTTCATACCCTCAACATCCTATGTACCACAAAGAAATGACCACTCCCCCTAATTGGACTGAATTTTCTAATTCTGATAGATAAGAATAAGTTAAAAGAGTTGGTGCAACCCAGACCGTGTGAAATAAAAGACTCATGAAGCAATGTTCTAGTGCAAAACACACCTCAAGAACCCTGGCATCTGTGTCATAGCTCCAGCGGCATTGGTGATAGCCAAGTGACCATTTTGGTGGCATTAAAATAGTTCCTGTTAAGAGTGCAAAGATAATTAATTTCAGGATTAAACTAAACTACCAGTGCTTACGATTGTATTAAGAGTACAAACCAAAGAAAATAACTGATTCAAATAAAAGATGTAGACTGAAAAGTAAATCTAAACTTCTCTTCCCCCTTTTAATTACAGACAGAAGAAAAGTTATTACTGTTGACTTATCCAGCATTCATGACCAAGCAAAGGAACTCAACACCTAAATGTATCATAATGGTTTGATAAAACCTTTGTAACTTTATGACAAACTTTGGCTTGGTTGTGTATAATGCTGAAAATTTCGCTGGATTGACACTTCAATGCAATTCAGAAATTTCACCTTCTTTCTAAAAACTTCCTAAGATCTTGCCCCAAAATTTTCTGCCCTAAGACTGCTGAACTACAAAACAGCAAGAGAAGAAGTACAATAATTCATTTTCAAACAGCCCTAAACTTCTCGCGAATTAAGGAAAAAGACACCAACCAATGAAATAAGTTTTTCATCTCTTCCAGGGCCACTTATCAATCAATATTCAGATATGAAAATGTACTTTTACATCAGAAATAACATAAGTATTACAGCAGTAAAATCAGCTCCTTTATCTTTTTCATTAGATGTCAAATCACTTAGCAATTTGCCCATTGACTTATGTCCAATCAGCAAGATCATAAATAGATGTAAATAGCAAAATATGAAGAAGACATGTAGCTGAAAATCATATCTAAAATTGACACAAGATATATATGGTTAGAAACTTCATATATAAGCTCAATGATGAAGTACATACCATAGCCTCCTCTCTAGGTTACAAAATCCAACCATTCAAAATGCCCTAGCGAGGGTATATCATCAAACCCCAGCACCACCAAGAAGAACAAGAGCAAAAGTCCCTCGAACACTATCTCCATGGCAAGATGTCGGATATATTCATCTTAAACCCTAGCAATTTTTACTATCTTTAGCATATGTGATCTTAGATATAGGAGGACGCACTTGTGGAGGTTGCTCTAGGTGGAGATTTGAGCATCTTGACATGGTCATACTTCTATCCTGGCAGAAGACATCCTCTACTGAGGATTTATTTTGCTTGAGATGAAGACATGCGGCTTTCCCACTTCATATTAGCTATTCTCTATTACTTATTTGATTTGTCACATAGGAGGTATTAGGAGGATATATTTTGGTTACTCCTCCCTAGGATATTTCTAGGGCTTTCCTTTGGATATTATTACTTTTTTGTGAAGTGGTTTTGAGCTTGTTCTCTATATAAAAGAAGCTCCTCCCACTAGTATTTGCTGCCTAATAGACTCCATATCCCGAACAGTGCTTTAGGCACTGATCTTGCTCTCAACCAACCCCAAAAATTTAACAAATTAACTTTCCTATTTGCAGCCCACAGATCTGGAAATTACACACGTAAAAATCGGAATCCAGATTTGTTTTCTCCAAGCCAAGAAAATATTCTATGAGATTATATTTTATTTGACTTAGTGTTTCTTGGGGTTTTACGGTTTACCCCTTGTTCCGGAGGAGAGCCTGCCAAAAGAGTGGGAGGGTGGTATTGTGGTGACAATGGACAACCTCTCCATGTTCCCCTAGGATCTTACTTGAGCTTTAGGACTTTCATCTCAAGAAGTAAGACATTCCACTCAGGAGAACCAACAACTTTTAGATTAGAGTTGGCTATGTACATCTCAGCTAAGATGGAACTTTTTGGAAAGATGTAGATTCTTTTGAGATCAGAACCAAAGCAAATTTGCTTGACCTCCTTGTTTATGTAGAGGAAAGAACCTCTATGACTGCTCCTTGGCTCCACATGTATCATTCTTGATGTACATTTTTATTGTTTGATATTGAAATATCAGATGCATTTTCCAAAAGAAAGGCACCTAAATCTTTTACACAAGCTTTAAGGGCTTTAGTCTTATGTGTATAGTAATTGGGAGAAACAATACACATTCTAATCTGCATAAGAGTCTGTTTAGCTTTCACAAAAAAAATACAAACATCACAGAAATCCATATTTTCAGCAACTTTATATAAAGAAGTGCAGATTTGATTCAGTTGAGGCCAAATAACTTTAGCATTAGTCTAGAAGATATCTTGCAATATTGCCTCATTTATGTGCAGAAGATGAAGATATAAAGATTGATATCAAATACCAATAGCATGTGACAAAGATCTTAGAACAGAAGCTGGGGACGGAAATGGGCCAAATGTGATAACTGGATACACTTCTGAAGCTAAAAACTTGATGTTGGAGTCTCTTCGCAAATCTATCTGATCCACAAAAAAGAAAATGAATTAGAAAAGATAGATTAAGTTAACAACCCTATGGTTGCAGCCTCAAAACTATGCAGTTTATTAATTATTTTACTCTTCTTTTTAAGTAATATTGGTCACTCCCCATAGCCCCTGTAAACAATGAAAGAATATGACTAAGAATCGAATCTAGTTAGTATCATATCCACCTCACACCGCCTCGTAGTGTCTGCAAGAACCCCATAGGCTTCTCCATTTGGCAGAATGGCTAAGACCCATGGATGGGACTGATAAAGAGATGTAGTGCCAGGACCATAACCCCAAGCATCAGTGTTCCATGTAAATACCTGTAATCATTCATGATACAAGAAAAAGATATTCGTGAGCTACGAACTTGCCATATGTACACTATATCCACAAATTGTATTCAAACACATTCATAACAGTAATAGAATTAAAATTAAGAGGGAGAGACAATTTTGTGACAATGAACAGTAGCAAGAGCTGGTAAAATGAAGACAATACTGTTAATGATATAAATTTCTCTTGAAACCATATCCTAAACAAAAGTGGTGCTCCTGATATTCACCAGTTAACTAGAGTCAAACACATGATGTATAGGGCTAGGGTTAAAAACTTAAAAACTAAAGTTCCATCCCTATCAATTCCTATCATATATAAGTTAGAAAAAATATCAACAGCTTGTCTAAAGTCCTCGTCAAAAATAATATTAGCAAAAAACATAATCATGTGAATTTGATTAATGCATCAAAATTACATGCAAAAAATTTAAAAATATATTGCTAATGCCATGGTTTGGTATGGACATTGTTCAAAGTAATCTCAGCTAGAACAAAAAAAGGTACAGAATCCATCAATTACTTCCAGGTAAAACTACTCACCCGCTTGCCTGTTCTCTCTAGGGAACCACTAACCTCCCCGGTACCATATAAGGAAGAACCATGAGGAAGCTACATCATAAATATGTCAGATAGAAATATATTAGCTTAAGTCAGAAGGTTAATGAACTTTTATGACTGCCCAAAAAGGATTCAAAAACATCAGTGAGATTGGCATTCATGACAAGCAAACACATTCTATCTTGTTTATAAAAATCCAGTTTGTATATTATGTGAACAATTTCACATATTAGAATTTAGGAGATGGTCTCAAACCTCAATGGTGACAACTTGTTGTCCTTGCAGACACTCGCAAAATGGAATGTAATCTGGCACCTTGTGTGTGGCATCTTCAAGGAGAGAATCTCTAGCCTTAGGATCTAAAAATGATATACTTGGAAATGCATATTTTCTTGCATCTCCATCAAAATCAAAGCGATAAACATCTTCTTCAAGAATAGGCATGAAAACCATCTTTCTTGAGTGCTCCATCTTTCCAGTTCCTAGTCGATCTTCCTGGCCAGCCATTCCTGATGATAACTGCTGATCTTTCAAGAAGGACAGTTTTCTCTGCGGGGCACTGTTCTTGGGGCAATGGTCCCTGCCTGTTTCAAACTAAAGTTAGAAAATCCTTCTGCCTTTCATCCATATTTCTAGTGTTTTATTCTATTTAAATTATATACTATATAGCATATCCTTGCGTTTCCTAGGATGTTTCAATTTATCTTTACATTTTACTGCCATCTATTTTCTCTAATTCCTTTACCTAGGTTACCGAAGGGAAATGATACTCCCTCTGCAAGCTTTCAGAATTCAGTAACAACATAACATAGGTAGATAAAATATTCATTATCCATTACATGTGTCTATTTATTTGTGTGTAAGCTTTCATAACATTGATTCATTGCTCCGCTTAGAAAAATCAAGTCTCTAAGCCATTGAACTCAACTGTAATCCATCTCATGTACCTTTATACATTTAGAGATCTATAAATGATGTTACAGTTTCATGCATTGCTATAAAGTAAGAGGAAGATAACAAACCAAAGCAACTGGAACAGATATATGACAAAGTAAATCAAAAGTTGTCTTGTTTTGAGACTAGATCTTAGTCAACTAAAAATAACTGCTACTTCGATAAAACTAGAAGAAAATAATCAAAGCAACTACTTTTGCTAAGTTAAATTAGAAGCTGCACTGTTTGGAAAGTTGATCTCAAGTGTTATAGTAAACCAGATTTTCATAGTTAGTGGGGGCAGGAGCAGGGGGATGCTTTATGGCCTCAATAAATTTCAACAAACAAAGTATGCATGGCGAAATGGAATAGTGAGAAACAATCAAGCCAAAGCTTTAGCCTTGTGGATGGGGTACGAGCTTGCTCGAGGAAAAGGATGCGAGAGCCTAACTATAGTAGGAGAGTCAGACGTAATAATTTTGAGTATAGTCACCAAATCTCCTACAAAAGATCCCATCCTCAACAAACTGGTTTCTCGAATTATCCTAAGAAGCAAAAAACTCGTGGAACTAAGGGACTATCACGTACTGAGAAAACACAACAAGGTGGCCAATGAGCAAGCCAAGCTTGCTTGTGCTTTAGACGCAGGGTTAAGCGTAATTGGGGGGGTTTTACATCTAACCCATATCCCTTAAAGTTAATCAAGCTTGATTAATGGATTGCATGGTATAAATCGAAAGGACAGGTAATGATGTCACCCGTAATCATGATGCAAGGTGGCGAGTACCATGCATACACTTCTTTGAAAGCACACATCATATGGGCGTTAATGCTCAACAAAGCATTATGAAAACATCTCGTTGAACCTCTCAGCAAGCGTGTGGGATTCAATGTAATATGGCAAGGCAGGGTGGCGAACACGCATCTCTTCCTATTGCATTACACAGAGCAAGGTGTAGAGGTAAGAAACAACAGATTTTTTGGGTCTATATGCAGTTTCAGGGTGGCTCTGTGATTCTCTCCTGGTCCTATTCCAGGGAGAGGCAAAGAATTGAATCTATGGTAGGTCCCAACTCTTCCCTCAGGCCCTTGCAAATGCAGCACGAGAAATGTATTGCTGAATTTGAGGAAAAAATTGGGTTTTTTTTTAATAGTTTGGGGCGTTGGCAAGAAGACATGGAGCAGCACGCGGAGGAGGAAATTCGTCAAGCTAATCAGAGAACAGAGAATGCTTATGGCAAATTAAATCGTCAAACTCCAAAATTGCTCTGTTGGAGGTCGAGGTTCACTATCTCCGGGGACACAGACATGAGCAGGGGGAAGTGATTAAAGGTCTTCAGGAAGACATTCACCAGCTCTGAAGGGAAGTAGCGCCAAGTCTTAGAAGAGTGGAACACCGGGCTTCATCTTCTGTGGGCTCTCCAAAACCATACCAGGGACCTGAAAGGGAGGAACCATTGGTCAACAATCGGGCTAATTGGCACTAGAGCCCTCAATACAGCGCAAGTTTTTCTGCAGCTCTGCATCAACAGGCAAGGACTATGGCAGCTCGACCTCCTGGTTCTTCAAATTACAATGTCTTCTTATAATTATGTATTGTAAAAGCATTTACGGCAATAGTTTTGTAAAAATCTATACATGTAGGCTTGCAGAAATAAGAAGTAAAACTAGGATGAGATGGATAAACACCATAGACAATGGCAATTTTGAAACTGGGCAATCTGAACTCTTGTCCCTCTTTTTGTATCTTTATGCTGGATGGTTTGGCCGCAACTCTTTTTAATATAATCTTCTCGGTTCTGGTTAAAAAAAAACAAGAGTTTCATTGTTTCATGATAGCCAACATTCTACAAAATTGTTAGGCATGAATAAGAAATAATATGAAAAAAATTGAATTAGATTTCAGATACTTTAGATGTTTTCAGTTTGGTCTTTGGAAGTCATGTTACCCTTGTTACCATTTACACTAACACCTAAGATGCAAAGCTTTCACCATAGTGAAACTTCAAGTGGAACTTGGAAGAGTAAGTGTCACCTTAGCACACCCTCTTCCCTCACTTCAGGATGGTTTACAACCTATGTTGCACTAGCGTCGGGGACGGGGAAACGCGGGGGACGCAGGGACGAATTTCCGGGACGGCTAGAGTGCACCCCCAATTTTTCAGGGGACAACAGGTTGGGGACAGCAATTATATATATATATATATATAACATTGAAATAAAAAGTAGAACTAATTATAAAATTCAAATTACAGAAGGAAATATAAAGTATTGTCCAATCATCATTGTTCATCATCAAAACGAAATAGTAAAGACTTAAGATACATGCCTAAGATCTAAAACTAAAAACTTTTAAGTTAATTACTAAACAGTAACTTAAAACTTGAAAGTCAAAACAGTAACAAAAAATTACAACATTGTATACATAATACATGAAAGATGAATCATTTCGAAATTTATATTTGTAATGACATTTATAAATACTAAATTATATTTTTATAAAACTATAATAGCATGTGCTGAGATTTTTACCCAAAAAAATTTAAAAAAATGTAAGATATCAAATATGAAATACCTGTGCTCTACAGCGTGTTGTGGCTGAGAGGGAGCAAACTCATTGTGAGTGTGAGCCTGTGTTGAGCCATGAACTTAAACTTTGAGCATGTGCCGAGAGCCAGAGATTCGACAGGGGGTTGCAAATTGTGCTCTTCAAGCTGAGAGGGACGCACGTGGGATTGTAGGAAGGGGAGCCATAGATAGGGGAGTCTTGCATAGGACTATAGACGAGAGCCGACCTAGCAAGTAGCGACACGCAGAGTGATGGGTAGAACCATAGTGCAGAGGATTATGCAGGTGCAGTGAGTTGGAGTGTAGGTTAGAAACGTAGGATAGAGTAGAGAGAATGGAAGGGGGTTGCATAGAGTTAGAGGAATAGGGGGAGGTTTAGGTTTGGTTTTTAATTAAAATTTTTAATTTTTTTTTTTTTTAATTGTATGAGTTGAGGGACGTCCAAGAGTCCCAGATTGGTCGAGGGACGTTCTTGAGAAGTCTCCAATTTTGACATGTACATTTAGGGTACGTCTCATAAGTCCCAAAGTCCCCAACGGAGTCCCCTATGAATTGGGGACGTTTCCGAGGAGTTCCAAAGTCCCTGGAACGTGGGAACACATGAAACGCAGGAAATTTTGGGGGGGACGAATCCCTATGCAACATAGTTTACAACCAATCACTTGTGGGGCTTCCCTATCTTCACTAGATCTCAATGATAGATACTGTTCGCATATGATTTCGGGGCTGCTTACAAATCTATGTGAAGATTTCTTATTGATGTAAATTTCCAGATTTATAGGACAGAAAGAGAAGTTTAATATGTGATTCTGGAAGTGGCAATATATCAGTTTTCTGGGCAGATTTAGGATGATGATGTAAAACAGAAAGTTTCAAAACTTCTTTCAGAATTTTAAGAGTGTTTTAAACGAATACAAATCTGCTATAATGGATATTTATTTTCAGCAAAAACAGATTTATTAATTAGCAAGATAGTCTAGCTAAATGATGTCAAATTTAAGATGCAACCAAGCTATTATGGGGAGTAAGATGAACAATTGTAATTTTCCAGGTCTAGCCTTCTGAAAATAAAAGTTTAATTAGATTTTATGGTGGTTAAAGAACAGTGCCAGTGCCTTGATTTCCTAGTGGGAATTTGGGCATATGGGTTTTCATGTGACTCAAAGTGAGGTTGTCCTAAGACAAGAGAATGCCAGAAACATGGCTGAAGCATACAACCGATGTATTCCTTCTCTTTGTTGCCCTATACCTCAGAAATCTGTAGAAAGGGTTTGCTAGGTAGACAAACTCTATATTCATAAAGTTTATATTTATCATAGATGGCTTATCCATGCACAAAACTAAGCGTAGAGAGACATAAATTGATATAATTTATAGCAAAAGACAAATATATAACAATGGAAAGATGTTACCACTTATCATTTGTTCTGTCTTTTGTCAAAGGAGAATATGGAATTAGAAGACAACTTTATCACATGAAATACCTCCTCATCTCCTCATCCTCTATGGTGCATCACCAAATTTGTCCGAACTGTTGTTATCACACATATAGTAGCCAGGCTACCATATTCTATTTTTCGGATTCCAATACACTTTCCAGCCAGTTCTCTTACATATGAGATGTTGAGATGAGCATCTATGACTGATCATTATTTGATGATGGACTATAGTACTTTCCCATGCCATGACTGAGTCTCAGAACACTTAGATTTGAGGACTGATGTAGCCATTTAGCCATTCACATAGTCAGTATTGCCCAAAGTTGCAGCAGAAGTTTCTCATTGGACAGATGTTGTTTCAGGTTGGTTATTTACATGTATATGACTCGACATATATTATCTTGTGTTATGGTTATTATTGCTTTTATACTCATTCTTGTGACATATCTTAGCATTTAGTGTCATTATCTGGCGGTCATATAAATATGTGAACTTGGATGTATTGATAGTATGTATGTATGTCCCTACCTAGACCTGGAAGTTCTTGACTCATGCTCATTGGTCTTACCCTCCTTAGGGAGAATAGAGGTGATCATTCCCACCATACTTTGGCTTGCTAGTGTTGGTTTCATTGTTCACTATCTCCACCCATTCATTACCTTCCAGGTATGTTTTTAGCCCAACATACTACTTGACTTGTGGCATGGAGGACCTTTCCCCACTAGAACCTCTTTGTTGGACAAGCTTCCCTGATTATTTGTGTCTCGGCTCTGAGTTGCCTAGGTTGTGTTGGCTAAACCTGAAACAAATGGCGTTGCCATCAATACAATGTATTTGGAAATGAAATGAATATCTTATGAAAAAGCCCATTCATGAAAAGTAGTGGTTTTGAACATACATGAATGCAAGGCAAGCCTAATGAGATTGGCTCTGAAGTATATTGAAATGAATATCTTGTGAAAGCCCATTCATGAAAAGTAGTGTTTTTAAACATACATGAATGCATTAAGCCTTAATAATAAAAATCCGTGTAACAAATTCATGGACCACGGCTATGGAAATTCGAAGGCCCAAAAAGCAATGGTTCTTAAAAAGTTATATCTAAAGATTGCTGGCCTCACTTGTATTTGATTTGGATTGTGAGCATTTGTCAAGGTGAATAAGCACCTCTGAACGTAACTTATCCATTTGTGAAACACTGCCATCCCCTGTGTTGTTGCTTGTCCGACATATGCTAGAGTGAGTATCCCCTTTCCATATCCAAAGTGTCACAGTGTCAAGTTGGTAGTCACCCTTTATCCTAACCATTTGATTTCTAGCCCTCACCCTTCACTAGCAAATTGATTACAACTATGAAGTGAGTATGGCCTTGAAAGTCTAGTCTGAGTTATAGTTAATTAATGAAACTCTATATTTGGTTGATAGATCGCCAGTGAAATGATTGCTATTTGTTATAATTGTTATTTGAATGATTTTTAGAGCATGTATTAACCTCTAAAACACTTGCAGCAGATTGATGTTAGGATGGGTTATATTATTGATTATTTGATCATTTACAGATTATTATTCTAGCTGGGCATATTGGATAGGATTCCTGATCATGCAGAGATCTGTATGGGTGTATGAGTATGCACCTCAGATGGATTTGGACTCCCCGAGTCCAATGAGACAGCTTGTTTTCAATTCCACGCAGTTACAGTGATGATTTGTCTCAGTGTACCATCCGAGTGCAATTTTGCCATGCTGAATGGCCTGTCAAAGCAGACAGGTGATTTGATTGGTTCACCTAGGGCGTTGTATGAGGCGGGGGTGGTCCAGCCACTTGTTTTTACCATTTTACCCCCCTCCCAGAGAGCTTGGTGGGCTCAGTTTGACAACGCTGGCACTCTAGGAGGCAGTTTGGGCCATATCACGTTTCCCAAGGCAGATTAAAAATAAAAAAAATGGCTACTGAATAATTCGAGTTGGTCTATTGAGGCAAGGAAATGGCATGGGATGAGTTTTGATGATGAGTATGATGTCTTCCACTTCTTCTCCAGCAGTTTCAACACTTGGATGAACCCACATCAATCCCTCCGACATATTTTATCATTTCCTGGAGCTTTTGGAGGCTCATGATTTCCTCAAAGAGGCACTATTTTGCATTTAAAAAATTATATTTATTTTTATTGTGCCATGGGGCACACTAGGGGTGTTAGTTAATACCCCTTGGACCCATAATGAGCTTTATTCATTTTTATCGAGTGGGATCCCCTCTCCTAGGGTGATTTAGTCCATTGATATATTATATTATTGTATTGATCCATGTACTTTATGTTGAGTTCATCTCAACCGTTGATTAGAACATTTTGATCTTTTAATCTTAGCCATCTATTTGAAAGGTGGTTAGGAGTTTGTTATCTCTCATTCCTATTTAAAGGAGAAAGCTTCTCATTGTAAAGGTGGAGAGATCTAGAGATTTTTTGCTCTGGGCTATTGGAATAAAGATACTTTCTTGGGCATCTTGGATCTTGGAATTGGAATGCTTGTGGTGATTGTAAATGCTTCTTCCTCTGCACTGACAAACATTGGTGGCCATCTTGATTTTATCTTCAACTAACATTGTTTTGCAGGAAAAGAAGATGTTTTGGAGGGGTGCGAATTGGTGGGGAGACCTACCCTTCAAGCTTCAAGAGGACGTTTTGGGTGACAAGGAGTTGTTTTTTCTTTTGTACCAACAATTCATGTTTCTCATCTATTTGTATGCATCTCTTTCCATTCTTGATTGATTGATCAATCTTTGTGTCCTTGATTGATAGAATAGGAAAATTGATTTGGTTGAAGGAGGCAAAACGTTGGCAAAAAGGGCTCATCAAAGTTTGGCATTTGATCTTTGTGGGAAGTAATCCTCATCACAAGCCTCTTCTATTTTCATCTTCCAGGTATGTTCCATGAGCTATGAAATTCTTCTATCCTATCCATTTATTCTCTTAGATCTCAAAACCCTCATTGATTAAAACTCTCATTTTTCACCTTTTTCTAGATCTACTTGGATCTAGCTTGTCTTTGGGAATAATAAAAGAAACCCACCTATATAGCATTCACAACAATTTGGATCTACAATTTGGTGGCAACCGGGCTTCATTTGACACATTTTCCAAGGCACTTAGCCTTCCTTGGGTGAGATCGCACTCCTTGGTTGGGTGAGTTTTGCTAGTTCTCTCACTTGGGTAGGTGAGATCCCGCTTGATTTGCACTCCTCGCATTTGATAACCTACCCCTAGTGCTTCACTCCTTTGATTTCTGCCTTGTGGGCCCCATTCCTCATTTTGAGGGTTGTGCCCCACTTGGGTCATTGGGTGATGCATTTTCAAGCTCAAATCTATGGAGATCTAGCCTACCTTGGGGCATGCCACTTAAAACCCACCTTGATAATTTCCTTAACTACCCCGATCTACAATTTGGCATAATTTGGACTCCATTTTCCTCTCCATCTAAAGGCACTAGTCTCCTTGGGTCAATTCGCATTCCTTGGGGATTGTGTCATATGCTAAGCTCCCATATGTGGGTGTGTCTAATTTACCTTGGATCCATAGATCCACATCATCAAACACCCCTTAGCACCATATCACCCCTAATTTGACCTTATGGGACCCGTTTGAATCATTTCCCTAATTTAAGGAAGTGGGCCCTACTTGTGTATTTCATGGTGTTGGATCTATCTCTTCGGTCCTCCTAGGTGGCCTAACTCATTCATTGGTTGAAACATTCCTAATATCTTAAGCCTCTTCAACCACACTTAAACTCTTGGGCTCACCTAAGCTTGCATTGGTTTTCGTAACTCAATTTACACACTCCCCTATGAACCTTTGCTTTGGCTAATCTTCTTTGATTGGTTATAGGGTCTCCCCCTTGGTTGTGATTCTTCATAATCTAAAGTGAATAGTGCCTTGGTTGACATGACTCCCAGCTTGCATTGGGAACCGTTGCACTTCTTGGGTGGGAAAAAATACTTAGCATGCGGCAGAGTATTAAATGTTGCCGCAGCAGCAATATAGGCCATTAGATCTCAAACGGTTAAGATCCAATGGCCTACAAAGCTGCTGCAGCAGCATTTAATACTCTGCAGCATGCTATGTATTTTTCGCCTTCTTGGGTCACCCCTTTAGTTGTCCATCTCCTCTACCGTCCCAGATGGGAAACCTTTAGGGACAACTACAAGTTGTGTTATAACAACTGTGTTACTTGGGAATGGAAGCAAAAGTGAGAAGCAGTAGCGGGAGCAGGAGCGAAAAGCGAAATTTTCAAAAGCTTCCAGTTTGGAATCATTTCATAAACATTTTTTATAATATATATTTTGATGCATATATGTCAACAAATGCATGTAGAATGTTGAATTAGTTATGGAAAGCATAAAAGCATGAAATAAACCATAACACCATATAACATCATTCATCAATCATCAATCATCTAGTAGTGAATTTGTCAACCATAGGCCCAGTATCCATAACATCAACCTTAAAGCTTCAAATTTTCAATATATAAATAGGCTATAAACTAGGGATTCTTCAATAAATAGGCTATTAACTAGAGATTCTTCAAAATCTAGTTTTGAGGCTGTTACGCTGCACTTGTACCCAGCGCACCTTCAGATGTGCCCCAGGAAGAGAGAACCATTTTTTCGACCAGGAGGGGTGTTATTAAGCAATGGTGGTCATGGTTGGGCCCTTTGGTCCTTCCTTTAGGAGTACTATGGCTTAATGGCACTGTTGACTGCCCTTTGTTGGGGTTTTTAACCACGGGTGTTACTGGTTGATATGGCAGTGCAAGCCACCGGTAAGCATGTGAGGATGAAATGACCACTGTCACCTTAGTCAACTTATCCCAACTGCTTTGGAAGCCTAAGCCTCCTAGGGGAGAGACCTATTTTGACTTTGCAAAGACACTAAAATACCAAAGATGCTCTCTTTCGGGGACGTTAGTGGATCATACCTTATGGAGTCTAGAAAATGAGTGAAGGAAATGTAAGGTTTGTATAATTATTATTGCAGCATTATATCAGCCCAAAGGTTAGCCTTATCCAACAAACACATAAGCGAATATCATACAAGTATAAGTGTTTATCATTACGCAACCAGCATGTGTGTTTCCAGTCATCACTCACTTTTAGTATTTATAGCAAGGTTGAACATTTGAAAAACAATGAACAGCAGTATAACTAAATGTATCAGTTATGTACGTGCATTGGATTGAAGTAAGTAATACAAGGTCTGAAAATAGATATGTATGTGTGTAATAATGTAATTGTGACAGCATTGGTCTTATCAGCAGTAAGTATCAATATAGCAGCAGTAGCAACTTTGTATGCAACTGTATGACCTTAATGTGTACATACAGTAAAGTGCAGCAGTATATACCAGGCTTATGTAGTTAGTTAGGCATACGGACAACCATGTAATTATCAAGCAATCAATCCAATCCTAAACCATGCAACATGCACTGGTGTTATTTGTATCAGTAGTATCAGTATCAACATACAAACAAGTATTCACTGTAGTACATGTAGCATGGCAATAAATAGTGCCATCCACTTTAAGCCTCGGAGCTTAATGCATGTGCAAATCGTGTGCAAACAGTATGCATTCAATCATCAATTCACAGCAGCATTATAGTGTCAATTGTTAACAGTATAACATTAACTAACAGCAGTATGAGTGTCGTGGCAACATAAACTAGTATTCAGCATGTAACTGGGCCTTAACCAAACAATTTTACCAACTTTAAAGTATGTATATTAGTGCCAACAGTCCACTTTAAATGTTATATCATGATCTAACAACCGCCATTTCATTTGTGTGCAGGTATTGGGCAAGCAACGTTTGGATGAATGGGAGGGTTGCCACTGTAAACGGCAGCCCTAGAGTATATTTTAGGTTGTCATGAAGGAACAGCCACTAGGGACAGGCCCATGGACTTGGGGAGAAAGGAGAGGGCCGAGGTATTTAGGACAAGGTTCAGGAGTAGGCCAAGGATTTGGACTGCTCCTAGCAGCAGATCTGAGGTAAGGGGAAAGGCTGCGAGGGTAGCAAAAGGAACTGTGACGGGGCCAAAAGGGCAGCAAAGAGGGTAGAGAATGGCCTTAGGAGAGGGTAGCGAGGGTTTTGGAGAGGGTAACGAGGGTTAGGAAAGGTCTGTTAGGTTCCTAAAGATAGTCTAGGGCTTTTAGGGCAGAATTAGGACTGTTTTAGGGCCTTTTAGAGCAAATTTTGAGATTTTTGCGATTTTTGTATTTTTAGAGTTCCCTGTAATTCCGCCTTAAGGTTTTTAGGGCTTTCTAGAACTAGGTTTTTTTAGAAGTGAAAATGTGTGAAAACCAAGGAAACTAACCCTAGCAAAAGCCCTACCACAACGTGGTGCATCTAGGGAGGATGGCTAACCTAGAGAGGAAGAGTTCCTAGGTCAAGCAACTAGCCTAGAAAAACTAAGGAGAAACCCTAGGGCACCCTCACAAGGAGACGTGCATCAGTTTGCTAAGGTGACAAGAATGAAAGATAATGGCCTATCCTAGGAAAAAGTGAAGCACTAGGGCTACCACTAAGACTTGAATGTGTGTATCCACCAACATTCAAACAAAAAGATGAGAAGCCTAACCTTAATGTGCTCGTGTTCATCCAACAAATCAAAGCATCACCAAGCAAAGAACTTCACCAAAGAATTACCAAAAACAGCTTGCATTAACCCAAAAAAACTTCCTCAAGAGAAGCACATCCATCCAAAGAGCCCTAGCAAGGGTAAACAAGTGCATAGTATATTACTCCATAAGCTATGTCTTTAAAATGAAAGTGAGGAGATCTATTTATATGATCTCACACACTTTTTAAAATATCCAGGGCTACATGCCTTAAAATAAGTCAATTTGAAATTATAAAATGTCAACTGAAAATTTTTAAAAAATAATAATAAAATATAACCTAAGGTAGGCTCGAGGTAGGCTACCTAGGGTAATTGTATCTCCAGGTGCCAAAACACACTCAAATAAGTGAATCACTCTGAACAAAAGGCTGGAGTGAGTCGAAGGGAGGGCCTGGCATGGAGGGTGCCTTTTCTCTGAGGAAATAAGGCCAGGGAGAGCAGGAACCCACTGATTGAAGGGCCAAGAGAGTGTCCAAAGTGGCTGCAAAGGGAGACGGATGTCTCATAGCTAAAGCCGAGGCCACCAAAGCATATAAACAGGATATGGAGCCATGTGACCCAGTGGTCAACCGTTAGGAGCCCCAGACACCAACCCCGAGGATAAAAACCCCATCAAAGGGTAGTCAACAGTGCCATTAAGCCATAGTACTCCTAAATGATGGACCAAAGAACCCAACCATGACCACCATTACTCGATAACACCCCTCCTGGTCGAAAAAATGGCCCTCTCTCCCTGGGATACACCTGAAGGCACGTTGGGTACAGGTGTCGCGTAACACCAAGGATGATGTCCGAGGCTCCTAGGGGTTGATCACTGGGTCACATGACCCCACACTTTGTTTACTTGCTTTGGTGGCCTTTGCTTCAGCTGCAAGACATTCGTCTCCCTTCACAACCACTTAGGACACCCTCCTGGCCCTTTTGCACACTGGCGCCTTCTCTCCCTGGTCTCTTTTCTCAGAGGACGCTATGTCCCACGCCAGGCCTTCTTGCTGCTTTGATGAGGGCGTTGAGGGATTTTACAGCATTCTCGAGGTTAGCTGCAGTATAACACCCTCCCTCCAACTCACTCCATCCTTTCGTTTGAAGTGATTCGCTCATTTTAGCAGTTTTTGGCACCTAAGGGAAAAATACCCCTGATAGCCTACCTTAAGCCTACGTTAGGCTATTTTTTATATTATTTTATTTTATAATTTTAAGTTGACATTTTATAATTTCAAATTGACTTTTTAAGGCATGTTGGCCTAGATATTTTTGTAAAGTGAGTGTGATTATAAGCCTCTCCTCACTTCATTTTAACATAAGACAAGTGGGATAAAACATTATGTTACGTTTTTACCCTTCTTAGGGCTCTTGGAGTGATGCACACCTCTTGAGGAGACTTTTTTTCTGGTTTAAAGGCAATCTCTTGAAGTATCTTTGGTTATTTCTCTTTGCTAAGGTGATGCTAGAATTGTTAGTTTAACACATGCACAAGGAGGTATCTATGCTCTTGTCTTAAGTTGTTGATAGACTTACTAAATGTTGATGGATGATGCTTGTTTATGGTTGAATGGTAGCCATTAGTGTTGCATTTTGTCTAAACTAGATCATTTTCAGCCTAAGTTGCATGAAACAGGGAAACGTCTGGAAGTTTCTAAACGGGTACGGCATGAAACACGACCCTCCAAAAATGGAAACATCAAGGGAAACGACGTATATATATATATATAAACACATTTTCTTGCAAGAAAAAAATGACACACATAAATGACATTTTAGAAGGAAAAGCATGTTGATAATCATTGATTACTTGAGGCAAGCAACAAAATCTAAAATTATCCTTTATAAATAAGGCTATATATCCAAAATCAGCCTTTATAAATGAGGTTGTATGTGCTAAAACTGCAATAAAATATGAGCTAAAGAGAATTGCAAATACATAGATTCCCGATACATGTCATATTGATCGTCATCCTCATCATCAAAAATAGAACAAGATGCTTGTTCAGCAGAGATAGACAAAGGACGAGAAGAAGAGGCATTTCCACTTCCATTGGTTGTTGCATCATCACCAACATCAAGGGCAGCAAGAGAGAGCTACAATTCCGGGCATTCTGCATCCACATCCCAATCTTTGTGAGGCCCATTTACATATTCTGCACCCCTACGAGACACAAGGCGGAGGTTTGAATGCACATCTACAAGATCTTCAGCCTTTTGGTATCCCAAACTGTTGCGCTTCACAGAATGAATGAAACCATAGGTGCTCCAATTCCTTTTTGTAGATGAAGAGCTTGTCACTTGTGATAAAATACAAGAGACAAGGCTCTGTGAATATACACCATTTGCCCCATGACAAGTCCACCATTTAATCGGATTCATGATCCTCCTCTCATCCAAAGAAGATAAATCTAAAAATCCTCTAATCCAATAGCAAAACAAGCAAATTCCTCCCTCACATATGTTTGTTGAGAAGCTGGAAACAACCTCTGGAAAGCTTTTTTCACTTCATTGGCCACCTCCTTGTCCTTATGCGGGGCCCTCCTCTTCCCATTTCTTTGAGCAACAAATCTTCATCATAAAATCTTGGATTTAGAGCATGTGCCAAAGTGTGCAATGGGGTGTTAAAGCCATTCCACCTCGTAATCATGATGGATCTCACATGTTCAGCAAAATCAATATCAACATAAGAAGAGTGGGGCCCTCTTGTGTAATACTTTCCACGATTTTCTCAACGATGGTATCCATGCCATCATAAATCTCTCCCAAGAAAGGTCTGCCTGTGCCTGTATCTCGAAGAAGATCAAATGCAGGTGTGGTGAACTTAAGCAAGAAATCTATCTTGCTCAACCAATCCTCATCAATCAATACCCTCTGCACCATGCTTCCCTTCTCTGAATTTTCTTGGCTCCACTAAGCTCAATTGGCACCCACCACCATACTCATTTATGCAGGTTTGACCTCAAGAAGGCAACGCAACATGATGAAGTTTGAGGCATATCTTGTCTCAAGAACTTTAAGCAACTCCAATTTCGAGTATTCTCGATATATTGCTCGAGACTGGTGGTGGTTGGTGATGAATTTTATGATCTCCCTAGCTTGCCATGTGACCTCCTTAATCCATAAAGTTTTTGCCTCGATCTCCTTTAAAATCAAATTTAGATTATGGACGATGCAAGGAGTCCAAAAAATATGATGGTGTCAACTCTCAACAATCAAGCCCGCAACTTTGCAAACAAGTGCATTATCTGTGATAACTTGCACCACATTTGTTGGCCCTACTTGTTCAATAGCAGAAATTAAAATCTCAGCAATGAAATTACTATCTTTCACCTCGCCTAAACAATCTTTTGCTTTTAAGAACATTGCTCCTTGTGGTGATGATGCAATGACATTGATCAATTGCCTCCGCCTTGTACCAGTCCATCCATCTGAGATAATGGAAACCCCTTGAAAAGCACACTTGCCCATTGAGAGCGGGGAGGTGAATCAATGGTGATATTAAACTTTTAAATTCTCTGATTCTTCTAAACTGAGTTAGTCATAAATTTTTATGCACATCATTTAAAACTTAAAAGAGTACAAATAACAAGTCAACAAATAGTATACACTTCACTTCTGCTTAAATGCAAATTGTTATTAATATCACAGAATATAATATCCAGCTACAACTGGTGCGAATGAGGCTTCAACCTCAAAATAACTTACAGCTCCAACTGTAGTGTTTAGGCTGCAACCTTAGGTTTTAAATTGGTTCAAGCCATCCCAATAAACTGTGAATTTCACCAGGTTTATTCTCAAACTGTTGAGATGATACAAGCCCAAACAAAACTCCCTTTTCTTGCTAATGCCTAACCAAAATTAGAACTTTGTAGTTCTCACCACAATTTCGTTGCACCTCAGTTCACTTCTTCAATGAACACATACTGTCTCGCTGCTCCTTCGTCCATTATAGACTCGCAGTACCTCAGTTCACTTGTTCACATAACACATACTGGCTCGTTGCTCCTTCGTCCACTATAGACTCGCAGTACCTCAAATCACTCTCTTATATCCACGTCATAATGAATGCTTACAGATGACTTCTAACTCTTTTATTTATACACAAACTTCCTTTTCTCTAACAAGTTACAGGTCGACCTGTTTTGGAAACTCCAGAATTAAAATTGTTTTTATTTGGACCCAAGTTTAACTGGGCCGACTTCCCAAAATGTAATTTCAATTTTAGAACAAAACTGAGGCCGACATCTTCAGATTTTCTTTTTTCTTTTTTTCTTTTTTTTTTAAATTACTCCTCAACACACGCCACCAATTCAAGCTAATGGCCTCAAGACCTACGAGCATCCCTCACTGATTGTGCGGGCTTCTTTTCAAAATCCTACGTGCATAATGTTGAATCCTGCGAGCATCATTTGCAGCCATTCTCTCAGGCCTGCGTGCATTTTTAAAATGGCGTGCATTACATTCAAATGCGGGCATTGCTTAATTGTGTGCGGGCATATGTCTTCTATGCACTGCGAGCATAATTTATCCTTTACTGCGGGCATATTTTATTGTGCTGCAAACATATTCTTTGTTGACTGCAGTCATTCTTGTAAGTATGGTGGGCATGTCATTGTTTAGCAGACCTCCTACAGGCATTTCCTTCTCTAGTGCAAATATTAAGAAAACCCTGTGTACACTTTCACTATGCTTGTGGCCATTTCTTATATCCTACATTTTTCTTCATAGTCTGCGTGCATATCCAAAATTTCACTACACTTTACAAATTCTGCGTGAGTTTTAACTAAAGGCCACTAAGCATCTTCTCCCATATTACACCATGTAATTTTCAGTAATTGCGGGCATCGTCCTTATTGATTGTGAGCTGTGGGAATCTTCCTTAACTCTTATTTGTTGTGGACATCTTTATTGCGTGCATGACATTAATTCACTGTTTGACATCAATGCCAACACCGAATGCCAACAATCTCCCCCTTTAGTATTGATGTCAATCCACAACTCCCCTAACGATAAGCTCCCTCTGACTTTCTTCCCCTTTGACATCAATGGCGAAGGTGATGTGACTAAAGCTTCCTTCCTGCTTAACCTGTAACTTTAATGGGTGCCAACATTAGATGGCTCCCATAACACATACAAAAGTAGCGATTTAATTCAGAAAAGGGAGACTACTCCCAACTTCTGCCTGAGATATACAAAAGTATCTTTAGGCAAAGGTTTGGTAAAAATATCAACAATCTAATCCTTGGTGCTCACATACTCCAATTTCAGTTTTTGTTCACTAACTTGCTCTCTAAGGAAAAGATACTTGATAGATATGTGCTTAGTTTTTGAGTGCATGACAGGATTTTTAGAAATGTTGATTGCACTGGCGTTGTCACAATAGATTGGTGTAGGTTCACTATTATCAACTTGAATTTCTTCCAATAACTGTTTGATCCACAAGATCTCAGTGCAACACTCGGCAGCTGCTATATATTCAGCTTCAGCAGTAGATAATGATATGGATGACTGCTCTCTGCTTGACCATGCTATCAAGCAATTTCCCAAGAAGAATGCATTACCACTGGTGCTTTTTCTATCATCCAGACTACCTTCCCAATCTACATCTGTGTAGGCTAAAAGATCAAATTTTTCGTCATTGGGATACCAGAGCCCAAATTCAGTGGTACCCTTGAGATACCTGAAGATTCTTTTGACAGATGTTACATGAGATTCTTTTGGACATGATTGAAACTAGTGTTTTAAAACTCGGTCGACTCGGACTCGGACTCGACCGAGTTGACCTCGAGCCAAGCCGACTCGACCTGTAAATCGGATTGGGTGGCCGATTTGGTACCAAACCAGTCGAGTCAGTGTCCAACCCAGCCGGTTCAGTACCGAACCAATCAAGTCGCCCGAGTTAGGGCCTGAATCGACGAGTTGATTTATCTGGCAATGGGGTCTGCAAATTCTCAAGATTTGTTAGAAATTCGCCCTCATCAGTTTTTCCATTCTCAGCAAAGGTGCAACATCTTATTTCTCAAACTCGCACAGCTAAGTCATGGCCGTATTCAGTCGATTTCCCTCCGGGTGACCTACTAAGTCTAACAATGCATTTCGTTCCACTTTCACTTAACGTCGCGCTTGCATTTAGCGGCTTGTTATCATGATGGTGGGTCGTGGCCACGCTAGGTGGGCACACTTCATATCTTCTTTTGATGGTGGCTACGTTATTCATTCGATGGTGACTGGTGACTGTGTTATTCATTCCCGAGTTGACACTGTATTTGCCATTCATTCACCTCCAGTTGACATTGTATTGTTAATTTAGATAACATATGATAGGTTTTAATAATCTTATTTTAGTTTTATTCTTTTCCTTTATATAGAGGATAGTTAGGTTAAGAATATAGGATGGCGAGATTCTAAAAGATAATTAGAAAATAATTTATAAATTAATTATAATTTATATAGATTAAATATATTATATGTTTTAATTTTAGTGATATTTAAAATAACTTCCAATGTATGTAGGTTAAAAACTCAAAATATATTATATATTTTAATTTTAGTCATACATAATATAAAATGTATTGTATATAGACTTTAGGATAATATATTGCTTTGGAAATTTGGAATTATGCTTTAGAATATTTAAAAGAATGTTTTTCTTTAAAATTTAAACATTTTATGTATTTTATAGTAAGCCGAGTCATTAAATTCAAATCGGCCAAGTTAGTAGCGATTCGTTACCGAATCCAAGTCTGAGATGACCCTCGGCCAAGTCCGAGTTCGAGTCCAAGTTCTAAAACATTGATTGAAACATGGCCACCATTCCAACAGCTTGCATGATGTCTGACCTAGATGCAGTTAAATACAACAAGCTTTCAATCATCGATCTGTAAAAAGTGGCATCAACTAGTGGAAACTAATCATCTTTGTTGAGTTTGCAATTTGTTGTCATGGATGTACCTATAGTAGCACAATCAGCCATCCCAAACCTTTTGAGCATCTCCTTGAGATATTTGGACTAAGATATAAAAATACCTTTTGGTGTTTGAGAGATCTGTAAACCAAGAAAAAATGACAGTTCCCCAATCACAAACATCTCGAATTCTTGTGCCATTAACTTAGCAAACTCATGGCTTAATTTATCATCGTTAAAACCAAAAATGATATCATCCACATAGACAATAGTAACTAGAAGCCCACTCTTCTCTGTTTTGAAATAAATGTTGTTATTTGCAGTGCATCTTTTGAAACCTTGTTGAAAGAGATACTTGTCCAATCGTTCATACCAAGCCCTTAGGGCTTGTTTTAACCCATAAAGCACCTTTTTCAATCTCCAAACACAGTCCTCCTTTCGAGGCAGCTTGAAACCATCAGGTTGTGCAATGTAGACTTCTTCATGTAAATCTCCATTCAAGAAGGCGGATTTCACATCCATCTGATATACCTTGAAATTTTTGAAGCATGAGTAAGCAAGAAACATTCTGATTGCCTCCATTCGAGCAACGAGAGCAAAAGTTTTATCGAAGGCAATTCCTTCAACCTGTGCATAGCCTTTGCAGACAAGTCTGGCCTTATTCCTTACTATTTCTCCTTTTTCATTCATTTTATTTCTGTAAATCCATTTAGTTCCTATGACATTCTTGTCCTTAGGCCGCGAGACTAATTCCCAAGTGCCACTTTTTTCAATTTGTTCAAGTTTTTCCTGCATGGCTTTATTCCAATGTAAATCTTCATATGCCTCATCGAAAATTTTTGGTTCAATTGTGGACAATGTTGTCGCCCAAAACTGGCATGCATGTGCTGAAGCCCAAAAAGTGAGCACACCAGCTCGATGACAACTCTCGAGAGAGAAGCCAATGTCACCACACTCCTCTCTCCTCGCTTCAGGTTGGCTCTTCTCCAACTCTAGAGGGGCTTCCCTAAGGTAGGATCGCTAAGGCAGGTGCAACAAAAGGCAATGTGAACTAAAGAGGCTGCCTTAGAGAAACGTTTGTAACAAAAAAGAAATTTGGATTGAGTGATGGGAAGGAAGGGGGGATCAGTCCTCGAGGGAAGACCAGTGTCAGTATCAGAAGGGAGAATGGAGTCAAAAGCGGACTCAGGGAGGCCTTGCGTTTCACAAAAGTGAGATTAAACTAGTACGTTCCATAATCAAAGACAAGGAGAATGTAAGTATAACTAACTACTGTCCATTACTCCTAAGATCTTTAAAAACAAAACGTCGACAAACAACTTGACAACTGCAAATGCTTGCCCAATGGACTAGATTATAGCCTTCTATGCTAGGTTTACTCAACAGCTTATGAAAAACACGCAACCATGAAAGAGATGCCCAATATATATCCAAAAACCCCACATGATTTTTCTATTTAGCTCAATGGGAAAGAAACTCCCAACTTTTTCCATCCTTACAAAATGAAGAAGACTTGCTTCTTTATAGGCCAAAAAGGCTCTCCAAAGAAAAATAATAATAAATAAATAAATAAATAAAATGACAAAATAAAGTGAATCTTGGATCCATTTTTCTCTCCCTAGAGGAATACATGACCACACTTTATTGAATGTAACCCACACTTTAACTAAAATGAAAGCTTACGTAACTACATAAGCTCACATCCAAAAACCAAATCTCCAAGCAATTGTCTGTGAAGAAGGTGAGTCGCGTTGCTGAAAAACTCCACACGGCCACCCCAAACGCTGAATGAGCTATAATGTTGTGAATCTTCCACCCACTAGCAGATACCCATATGAACTCGACTTTCATAAAAGTCGGTTGCCAACGAAAGAAAAAACAGGCTCCCAAACTCGCGATAGAGCTGGCGCTCTGCTACACATTGTCACCGAATGACTTCTTTTTATCGGCTGTAAGAGGAAAACGAGGCACCGCTCCAGACCCCATGTCGATCCTCTGCCAAGTAATGATCTGCCCATCAACGAGATTGGATGCGTGTTGCAATCTGGCGCAATCAAACCCTGCAATCCGTAATCAAAACTTTGTCAATCCCTGAACGCTTTATGAAATACAGCGGATTTGTCAATCAGTCAGCAAAATGTGGCACTCCATCCGTGGCCAATAGAAGAGATTCTCGTTGTCATCCTTTAGCAAAGTTGATTTATCTATGCACACGCCTGCGAATTGAACTCTATCGACTGACAGAAAGAAAACAATGAGTCATTTAAAGCCCCACGTGGTCACAATGAACCACCCTTCAGCCGTTGATACACCGTGAATTGTTCATGTAATCATTTGTCAATCACAGTCCATACAACAGCTTAACTGGCAATGAAAGATTTGCAATCGGTTGTCGTTCCAAGCCAATTGAGCGGCTGAATTGATTTGCTAGCGCAATAAGTCTTATTTTATCTCAACCAGTAGCTTTGATAGAATTGTACTACCCAAGCCATGCATGACAAGCATATTCTTTGGCACTTAAAACAGTATTAGTTATTGCATGTTGTACCCTTGATATCATCTCTGAGTGCATTTCAGGCAATGAAGCCCTCTATATCAGCAAATCCTGCAAATCGGCTAAAAAGAATTCTTCCCATGGTGCAAGCAACAACAAACCATGACCCTCCTTTCCTTTACGTCCAGTTCTACCAAATATGTGTATGTATTGCTCACGATCAAATGGTAAACCAATCTAAACACCAAGCGTAACATCGGGATAATCAATTCCACGAGCTGAAACATCGGAGTTAACACGAATCAAGCATTTTGAGTTTCGAAATTCATCATACATGCGAGTACGGTAAACCTGAGTCTTTCGAGAATGCATCTCACGGACATTCATATTTAACCCTGAAAGCATCTCATAAACAATTCTTGTAACTGCTGCAGTTGTACAGAAGACAAGGACCTTATCAGACTCCTCCAAGATATGCTCCTTAAGAACACCATAAAGTACATGGAAATGATTTTCATGTGAGGTGACAAGGCACCTCTGCAAAACCTTGGCATGAGTTTCCTGACAACCCAATCCAACTGTGTTAATAAAAGCATGATCTCTTTTCTTTTTAAAGCAATCTACAATATTTGGTGAACTTGTTGAGGACTTACTGCTGTAAATTTTTCCACTTTGACACATTACTATTAGGAGCCACATGTTTGGACTTGGCCATTTCATTCATGCAGATAACTCCCCCCTTTGAAAGATTGACATACAGAAAACAATTGGATTTCTTGATTACTTGAAAATACAGAGCATTATGTGCAGATGGTACAAAGATGTACTAGGGACCTATCTCTTCAAGATAAACTCATACTAAAAACACTCACATTCCTTTCATTGTCCTAGTCTGAAACTGTTATTGTCTTCCCTGCCATTTGGATGAAAACACGGATCAAAGAACTCATATCAGTGACAAGTAGATTCTATGGCATGCCATAAAAACCTTTGCTTCTTCAGCCCAGTGCTCTTTGCCTTATATTGTCTACTTTCAGCATAGTGCCTGTGGACATTTATGTCAACATGGGGGTAACAAAGAACCCTGTCAAAAAGGGTGGTAACAGACAGTAATGCCACACCTCTTCTCGTTGTTTGTAGCAGTTGAATTCCTTCATCTAGATTTCCAATGATAAATTCTTCTGGATGGTCTCTTCTTACAAATTTGATGGAGGGCTTATGAGCCTGTGATTTCTTACAAGTTGAAGAAAGATCTTGTTTTTCTTCTTGCGGTTTTTCTTGGTCATCTATAGTTTTTACTGTTTCATTTTCATCTTGTTCATCAGATGAATCACAGTCACCTTCTTCAGGATTTGGTGACAATTCTTCATCCACTCTAACATCCATGTTTTCAACCATTCTCTTTAGTCGATTGTTATAACATTTGTAAGCCCTTCTTTCTCTTGAATATCCCAAGAATATTCCTTCATCAATTCTAGTTTGAAATTTTCCCAAGTGATCATCATTTATTTTAATGTAGCATTTCCTTCCAAAAATTTTGAAATGTCCCACTGAGGGTGATCTACCTGTCCATAACTCATACGGAGTCTTGTCACAATTTACTCTTGACTGGGCTCTGTTCAAGGTATACACAACAGCTGCTACTACTTCTCTCCATAAGGTTTTTGCCAGTTTTGCTTCCAACAACATTGTCCTTGCAGCCTCTTGAACTGTCATGTTTCATGTGCGATTGGAGTCAGATGCGGGAAATTGTACAAGCTTCTCTTCCTGCCACATCATGCACTATCACACATTCAGAGCAGCAATGAGTTGTGTGAGTTATGGCTCAGGAGGATGGCCTACCTTCATCATCCAACTTTGAGGATGCTGAGAGACATGACTACAGGTATGCCATATTTCAGCATAAAGCCGAGTGGTGTATGCAAAGGGTGTGCTTTAGGAAAGAACACCAAGACTGCTTTTTCGAGCAGCAATACCAAATCAGAGGGACTGCTTCAATTGATACATTCAGATTTGTGTGGTCCCATGTCATCTACCTCTTTGACAGGTTATGAGTATTATGTCACATTCATCGATGACTTTTCCAGGAAGACCTAGATCTATTTCCTTAGAAGCAAGAGATCAGATGAAGTCTTGCTTCGATTCCAAGAGTTCAAAGCTCTTGTGGAGAACTAGACAGGAAAGAAGATCAAGGTACTTCGATCAGACAATGGGGTGAGTATACTTCCCATGCATTCGATGAGTTCTGTCGACAGGAGGGGATCAAGAGGGAGTTAACAGTTCCTTACACTCCACAGCAGAATGGAGTGGTTGAAAGAAAGAATTGTTCGATAGTGCAGTTAGAACCATGTTGCTTGATCGGAGTCTTCCTTTCTTTCTATGGGCAGAGGCCTATAGTACTATTCTTTATGTACTGAACAGGAGTCCACACTGTGCCTTGGGGTGCAAAACTCCTGAGGAGATGTTCACTAGGAAAGTGCATGAGATAGGTCACTTTCGTATTTTTGGATGCTTTACATACTCTCATGTTTCTTCTGAGAAGAGGACAAAGTTGGAGGCTACAGGAGAGAGGGTTATCTTTGGTGGATATGACGAGATTTCGAAGGCTTTTCACATATACCTTCCTGCACAAAGGAAAGTTCTGGTCAGGAGGCAGGTGAGATTTGAGGAGGAGAGAGCCTTTAGGAGATATCTAGATTTTGAGATAGAGGAGCAGCAGACTACACCACAGGCGACAGTTCAGAGTTCAGTGAGTCAGGGCACAGGGTCACCGGTTTCAGGAGTGACTAGGTCACAGGTTACAGGTTCATCAGTTTTAGGGGCTTAGTCTTCAAGGACTTCTAGTACAGGGACAGGTTCACAGATCACAGGTTCACAGGTTACACCTTCAAGTGATTCGGATACATGTGGTACAGGTTCAGGTTCACCAGGAACAGGATCTCAAATTATTTTTTCTTCTTTAGGAAGACATTTATCTGATGAGGATGTAGAGGAGGGTCTAAGACAGGATGCTTCTTCTAAGAAAAGAAAGCCAAGTTGGCTTAAGGAGCTTGTGAAAGAAGCAGAGGAGTCTATCGGACCACCCAAGAGGGAGGTCAGAGAGAGCAAGGCACCTGAGAGATTTTCCAGCTATATGGCACAGGTGACTAGCTTGCGTGATACCGTACCTACCACTTATGAGGAGGCTTCCGTACACCAGGTTTCGAGAGATGCCACGATGGAAGAGTACAATTCCATCATGAAGAATGGGGTGTGGAAAGTAGTTCCGAGACCAAAGGGTAAGTCAGTTGTGACTTCCAAGTGGCTCTACAAGATCAAGCATGTTGCGGATGGCAGCATTGAAAAGTACAAAGCTCATTTTGTTGCGCGTGGGTTCTCACAGATAGAGGGAGTTGACTATGATGAGACCTTTGCGCCAGTGGCCAGATTTTCTTTGATCAGAGCAGTGATCTCCATCGTGGCAGAGATGGGTTGGAAGATCCATTCAATGGATGTGAAGACGGCTTTTCTCAACGGTCTTCTACAAGAGGAGGTATATTTGGAGCAACCACAGGGTTTTGAGGTGCATGAGAGCGATTCTCATGTGTGCAGGATGAAAAAGGCCTTGTATGGTGTTGTCGCCTTTCACACACTTGGGGGGGATGTGGCAGAAATCTTCAAGCCACTCGGTGTGTCCTTGGGGCAAGTCTCGAGTCAAGGTTGTCACCTTGTTCTTGACTCCTTCGCTTAGGCCAACTCCTAACGAAGCCAAGGGGGGTAGACCCTATTAATTGCTAAGGCTTTTAGGGCTTTAGTGTTTTATGGTGATGAATGAGTTACTTAAGAGTTTTGATAAGTAAATTCAACACAAGATACTTGCAATGCTGATTAAACCACAACAACATAAAGATTAATACTTGATAAGTAAAGTATATGCAAATATATGATGATATCAGAAAGAGACCAGTGCCAATAATGGAGTCCACAAATGAAATTGTTGTTGAAATGCAAAAAGGATGTTGCAAGTGCTCTTGGTCAAATTTTAAGCTAATGTAAGATGAGTTGATTACTTAGGGGGGAAGGGGACTCCCAATATACCCAGGGGGTACGGGGAGTATGTCCAAAACCCTTAACCGATACGACTACCCGCAAGGAATATGTAGGTTGGTTGGAGTCTCGGAGACAGTGTTCAACACTACACCGCAAGGATGTAGTCTAACTGTGCCTCGAGGTCACTGCCCAGTTGTTCCTGCTTCCTTTGGGTAATTTTCCACCACAACGGCTTAAATCGAGGCGTTGGATTTTCGCCTGGAAAGGTTTATTGAAAGATGTGAGATCTAGTTATTCTAGTCACCCACGCTGCTTTTGATGCAGCCGACTGATCGGACGAACTGTAGCCAGTGCAGAGCATACACAACGAAGTCTTGATAATTTTTAAGGATTTTAACTTGTGTTCTTTGTTAAAAAGAAAAACCTCCAGGAATCTCTTTTGATCCAAATGGACCTCAATCGGGAAAGCGAGGGATTGATTTTAGATGACAGAAAAAATCACAGATGATCTAATTAGTCCTACCACGCATCTCTTTCCCCTTTCGGGTCAATCGGGAAGTCATGGGGTAAGTAGTATGATTACTTTGAATTTATGAATATTGAAAGTATGTAATGCAAATTCAAAGTATACAATGATGCAATATACGAGTAAACTAAATAAAGGTGAAAAAGTGCAAAAAACCACAAAATGAAGGATCCCCCTTGGAGAGATGGGGAGCGGGCTCTCGAGCCCACTCTAAATCTTTTTTATTATGTTATTTACAATGCTTGAGATGGATGTCGATGGTCCTTATAGATCTGGATCCAAAGGCTTACAAGTTTTTAGAAAGAAAAAAAGACAAGATCAAGAATAGTGCTCTGGGAGATCTTTGAACAACTTAGATCTTTGATTTTCCGCCAGCACTTCTCCTTGTCTTGGCAATAAAAGTGAAAAACAAGCCACATGTAATGCACCAAATGTGCCAAATAAAGCTTTAAGAACATAAAAAATTTAAGTACTTAAATGATAAACAATAAGCCTAAGTACTTAATCATTCTAGATCTACTCAGAATAAAGCTTTAAAATTAGGATCTAGCAATGTACTTAAATAAATCAGCGTTTGAATAATCTTTTAAAAGAAACTAATTTACTTAAGAATTTTACAAAGTAATAAGAACCAAAGATAAAGTTTGATTTAAATGTTGAAGGAGAGAGAGAGAGGGAATGCTGGAAGCCTGGGAATATTTGGGCCGTGGAGTCTACAAGTGGAAAGTGGAGGGACTATGCTCTTCAAAATTTGCTTGAAAGATGGAGTCGTCAACCTAGATCAACCATCCCTTCAAGCTAGATACCTGCATCAACTTAAAAAATCTTTGCACAAGAACGGTTACAAGCAAAGGTGCTACCGAAAGTAGAAACTTGGAAAGCATGCAATTAAACAAAATGTACATGCGATCTAAGAGATTTACAACCATCAAACAATAAGAGCATGAATCAAACTAGAACAATCTCTTATCCTACCAGGAGATAGCTCCCCTTGTAGGCCCACGGCAAACCAAAGAAATGCACAAAGAAAAGAAGCTAATATTGGTTACCTCTAAAACCATGCAATACTCATCCACTCACAATGATGAGTGACACAAGAGGTTTGCCTCCAAAATTTTCTTTTTATTCCATAAAATACTACGATATTGCGAGTACACAACTCAACAGCCTTTCAGTCCTCTCTGACCATGCCAAAATTAGGAAAGGAGCCCTGCTTAAATAGCAAAAATGAGACCCAGGGGGATGCTACCAACACTGAAGAGAGAGTCCAGTTGAACTGAGCTTGAAGTGAAGAGGAAGTGAAGAGGTGATTGACACCTTTCTCACTTAACTCACCATTAACCTGCCAACACACCCAATCCATTCACCAACTCATCAAATCAACAACCCACCAAGAACAAACTCAGCGTCCCTTCGCCTCACGCGTGAGTTTCCAATGTTGACGTTAAGGTTTGTGATGTCATCACCCTCCACCTATTCGCTATCTCCAATGTAAGCGATCTCATTCACAACACATGAGATAATACAAAAAAATATAACCAAGGTTAATACCTCATGAAGAGGAGTCCACCCTCTTATCCACTCACATGCTTGAAGTTGGCGTGAGTTTTATGAAGTTGACGTCGCCTTTTATTCATAACATCCTCCACTTACATATTATAACCAAAGTTTAAAAATTCTCACATGGAAAAGGGTCGCATGATTAATGGTGACATCATGCCATGTCATTCAAACTAACTTTTTTAATGAATTTTGACTTTTTTCAACTTTGTCCTTTATGCCAAAATATCCTAATTTAGCATTAAAATGCCTTTTTTATGCATCTTTAGCTGACTAATGCTTCACGGGGTGTTCCAGCTACCCGACTCATGTGGAAAGTGACCCCTAGGGTAAAGTAGACGCTCTGGGTGTGAAAAAGAGTGTCCACACGTCAGAAACAGACTTCGTATCTTACTTTTATTACATTTTGAATTTTTTAATTAAACCAATAAAATATGGCTTAATTTTGCAGAAAAAAAAAAAAAAAAAAAATTTTCTCGGAATNGAAACTCTAGGGGGGCCTAGCACATGTCCATACAACTCAAAATCAATGTCTAGCATGTTAAAAAACACTGACACGAAGGCTCTAATAACCTCCTAAGGCCAAAACACCAAGACAACTACCCCAACTTTGGAGGTGTGAGTGAAAATCTCATAAATTATTAGTCGTTTGTTCAACAACCAATAATAACCGAGGGAAAAAACACTCTGGGCTGGTCGGCTTAATGCTCAAGTCTGGAAAGCCGGGCCTTTTATAAAAAATTAAATGCTAGGACATTTTTTACAATTTCCCCAAGGGGGTATGAACATATGTTACAAAAAATTCCGAACAGACCCCCAGAAAAAAATCGGCGGACTTTTGAACTCTAATCAAGAACAAGTGTACTTGTTCTACTTCGTCAGCTCGCTTGAAAAAACCACCAAGTACAACTTAGGTTGTAACATATGGTCCGAAGCAAGCCCCTCGGCTTGGTATTCCAGGATTGATTCCTACTTGCTTTCGATTGGGTTTCAGAAGAGTGAGGTAGATCCCAACCTATACTACATTGTGGTTGGTGGTGTTCCGCTCATTCTTTTACTATATGTTGATGACTTGTTCATTACTGGAGGAGAGCACTTGATTGATGCTTGCAAGAAGGATCTTGCTTCAGAGTTCGAGATGACTGACCTTGGGCTGATGCACTATTATTTGGGGATGGAGATTTAGCAGGAGGATGGATGTGTTTTCCTGTGGCAAGGAAAATATGTTGCAGATGTTCTAAAGAGATTCCAGATGGATGATTGCAGGCCTATGTCTACACCCATGATCACCAACTAAACGAAGCTTCATGCTTCTGAGGGAGAGTTGGTTGATCCTACTTTATATCGTCAGCTTATTGGTTCGTTGATGTATTTGGTTAACAACAGACCAGATCTGAGTTTTGCGGTAAACACTCTCAGTCAGTTCATGGTGGAGCCCAAGAGAGTGCAATGGACTGCCGCAAAACACATCTTGAGATATCTTGCTGGTACAGTTGATTATGGCTTGGACTACAGGAGATCTGATGGAGTGGGATTGGTTGGATTTACAGATTCAGATTAGGTAGGTAGTGTTTCGGACCGGAAGAGCACTTCCGGTTGTTGCTTCAGCTTGGGCTCGACAATTGTGTCATGGTTCAGCCAGAAGCAAAAGTCAGTAGCATTGAGTTCTGCTGAGGCTAAGTATATGGCAGCCAGTTAGGCTAGTTGTGAGGCTTTGTGGCTTCACAAGATGATGGTAGACTTGTTTCATCAGGAGCCAAGTCCTACATTTATACATTGTGATAATCAGAGTTGCATCAAGCTCTCTGAGAATCCAGTATTTCATGACAGGTCGAAGCATATAGAGATCAAATATCACTTTATCAGAGATTATGTTCAGAGAGGGGTTGTACAGTTACAGTATGTTTCTACAGATGAGTAGGTAGCTTACATTCTCACAAAGGCTTTGGGTAGAGGGAAGCATGTCTATTTCAAGGATAAGTTGGGAGTGGTGAAAAACACCTTCCTAGGTAAGAGGGAGTGTTGAAAAGTTACCTAGGAAGTGTTTGTCCACCTAGCATTGCCTTGAGGTGGACAAGGACACTTTAAATGGTAACCCCTAGACAATTGTAATTAATGAAGTGAGATGTACTTTATGTTTTTTAAAGTGACTTCATTAAAAAGTAAAAGTCATGGTTTATCCCAAGTTCATATTTAATAAAAAGTTGAGTGAGTGATTATTTAAAAGGGGTCGCTCTCACTTTATCAAATGACATGAGATGCACTAAATGTCATTTATTAATTATTTGACAAAGCATTTAATGAGAACCCTTCATCTAATCTAATCTTGATCATTGGATTGAAGAGGAAGTTGCCATGAACAAAAAGGGACTAGGGCAAGGCAAACTCATCTCATTATTCACTTTTCAAAGAAGAGATTTGAAGAGAAGAAGAAAAAGAAGAGCAGAGAGGGTTTTGAAGAGATTTCATAACCAACAAACCAACAGGAGAGAGAAAGAATTTGGGCGCAAAAATCGAGGAGGATTTTGGGCACAATTTCGAGGAGACATTTTCTGTATAGCAGCACATAAACCAAGAAGATTTAGGTACAATAAAGTCACTACACAGATTTCAAGAATCCTTACAACAGTACGGACTACACAAATATCGAGGTAAAGCACATAATTCTAGAATCTATACAGCAATACGGACAGGCACAGCTTTCGAGGCACCGTACAATAGTTTCATATGGGCACGTTTTTCAAGGCAAAGTACGGAATTTTAATTCTGTCCATATAGGCAAAATTCTGGCACAAATTTCGAGGTGAAGAACAACAATGAAGGTTCAGATTTCGAAGAGAAAATTTGATAAGTATTGTTGTTTGAATTTATGTATTCTACCTGAAGAAATAATAAATCTCTCTCTCTCAAAAACAAGTTTTTCCATAGGGGTTTTATCCTGGACCATTGGTCAAAAATATTAGTGTTATTTTTATGTGTTTGGCTGTTTTAAATTTCTGAGTTTGAAATTTTCAACTGAAAGAGAAAATTTCTGAATTGTTAAATTTTGAAAATTAATTCCATGTGTTTCAGTTTAGTCAATTTTTATTGAAAAATTGTGCATACAAGGGTTTGGGCATTAAACTATGCAAAGAAGCTATCATGCTTGAAACCAGGGTTGGGATTCTCAAAAAATTTCATTAGTAACCCAACTAAAACATTAAGCAACATTAGGGCATCGTGATCATCATTAAATAGAAGAAATCAAGCCTAAGTTAGAGCAACCTCATTACCTTTTCATGAAGCCTCCTACATGTTATCACCAAACATGTAGTTGCCTCTATGAGGTGGATCCAGGATGGATGGTAGAGGGATGAGCAACTAAAGAGGTGTTACCAAGATAGCCTTGACTCCCAAATGGATGGTTGTCACGCAAATCGAGGCAATCTTCACTTGAAGTTGTCTTAGCCCAAGACAACAATGGGGGAGACCCAGATCTACTCCCGATAGGAGAGATCAGACCAAGACACCAGATCAAATCAAATGAAGTTGAAGTACGTAAGGTGTTAGGTGGATTAAACCCTAAATCTAAGGGTGAAGTCACAAGGTGAATTAGGGCTTGGATCAGGGGTTTATGAGATGTGCAATTTGATCCAAGTTTGAAATACAAGTAACCTATGAGCCTATTACTAGATCCAGGATTAAGGTGCTAGCAAAAGATGACAATATCCACTGCCTTGGGAAATGTGACCAATGCAGGGAGGGTAAGAACAGGATTGGGGCTACCTAGTACAACGGGGTAGACTCGAAAAAAGGTATTACAGTATCAAAGTACCCGAGCCACAAGGAAAAGATCAAATTGCAAAAGGCAACATGAAGGGTAGCGCCATGGTTTAGAAGTCAGTGCCTTGGGATTTGGGCCAAATGGAGACACCTAAGCAAAACGTTTTGGAAGACCCACTTAGGGTTTGACCCGATCTACAAAACCCAGAAATGGTTTGCCAAGAGATCAAGCTGTTTGATCCATAATATTTTTTGATTATTTTTATATTTAGGGTTTCAACATGAAAATGAAGATGCCAATGGATTGAGATCTAGAAAAGAAGAACTAACCTGTAGATTTTACCTGGAAAACCTTGTAGATGCCTTGATGATGATGATCTATGACATCCTGATCAATTTGAGAAGATTTGGAGGAAGCTTCTATGTAAAACGATTTGCCTAAGGAAGCCAATGCACCCTCTCTCCTGCACAACAAGTGTCAACCATATCAGATTTGATGCGTCAAAGATAGAAAAACAAATGCTACAAAAAATTAGCAAGATGAAATCATAGATCACAATGATACTAATGAAAACCCCCTGATACAAGCGAAGCCAAGCCAAGCAAATGGAGGAAACCCTGCAAAAACGCCCAAGTTGAAGTTGCCCTCCTATAGACAGAACAATGTTTCCAAAAAATATAGATCTCACAACAAATACCCAAATGCTAGGAAGCAATAGATTTTCCAATCACCATCTAAGAACACCAAATGCAAAGGAAATCCAAAATTTCCATTATCCAGATCCAAGAGCCAAAGACCCCTTACAAATGAGAAACTCTCTACTTTACATAGGAATGAGAGATACCAAAATCATAACAACTTTTCAAATGGGTGGCTAAGATTAAAAGATCAAAATGTTCTAATTAATGGTTGAGATGAGCTCAACATAGAGTACATAAATCAATACAATAATATAATATATCAATGGACGAAATCACCCTAGGAGAGGGGATTCCACTCAATAAAAAAATAAATAAAGCTCATGGTGGGTCTAGGGGGTATTAACTAACTCCCCTAGTGTGTCCCCATAGCACAATAAAAATAAAAATAAATTTTAAATGCAAAATAGTGTCTCTCTAAGGAAATCGTGAGCCTCCAAAAGCTCCAGAAAATAATAAAATATGCTGAAGAGATGGATGTGGGTCCATCCAAGTGTTGAAACTGCTAGAGGAGGAGTGGAAGACATCACACTCATCATCAGAACTCATCCCATGCCATTTCCTTGCTCAGTAGCCCAAATCGAATTCTTCGGTAGCTATTTTTAATATTTTAAATCTACCTCGGGAAACATGATATGGCCAAAACTACCTCCTAGAGTGCCAGCGTTGTCAAACTGAGCTCACCAAGCTCTATGGAAGGGAGGTAATATGGTAAAAACAACTGGATGGACCACCCCCTCCTCATACAGCGCCCTAGGTGAACCAAACAAATCATCTCTCTGCTCTTACAGGCCATTCAGAATAGCAAAGCTGCACCAGAGTGGTACACTAAGACAAATCATCACTGTAACTACCCGAAACTGAACATAAGTTGTCTCACTGGACTCAGGTAGTCTAAATCCATCTAAGGTGCATGCTCATACACCCTACAGATCTCTGCATGATCAAGAATAATATCAATATGCCCAAACAAATAAAATAATAATCTGTAAATGATCAATAATATAACCCAGGCTAACATCCATCTGCTGCAAGTATTTAAAGGTTAATATATGCTCTACAAATCATTCAAATAACAATTATAACAAGTAGCAATCATTTCACTGGCGATCTATCAACCAAATATAGAGCTTGATTAATTAACTATAACTTAAACCAGACTTTCAAGACCATACTCACTTCATAGTTGTAATCAATTTGCTAGTGAGGGGTGAAGGCTGGAATTAAAAGACTACGCTGAAGGGTGACTACCAACTCGACATTGTGACATTTTGGATATGGAAAGGGGATACTCACTCTAGCATATGCCGAACAAGCAACAACACAAGGGATAGCAGTATCTCACAAATGGATAAGTTACATTCAAAGGTGCTTATTCACCTTGACAAATGCTTACAATCCAAATCAAATACAAATGAGGCCAACAATCTTTAGATATAACTTTTAAAGGACCATTGTTTTTTGGGCCTTTGAATTTCCATAGCCTTGGTCCATGCATTTATTACATAGTTTTTTATTATTGAGACTTCATGCATTCATGTATGTTTAAAAACACTACTTTTCATGAATGGTTTTTCACAAGATATTCATTTCAATATGCTTCAAATCCAATTTCATTAGGCTTGCCATGCATTCATGTATGTTTAGAAACACTACTTTTCATGAATGGGCTTTTTCATAAGATATTCATTTCATTTCCAAATACATTGTATTAATGGCAGTGCTATTTGTTTCAGATTTAGCCAACACAACCTAGGAAACTCAGAGCGGAGACACAAATAAACAGGGAAGCTTGTCCAACAAAGAGGCTCTTGTGGGGAAAGGTCCTCCATGCCACAAGTCAAGTAGTAGGTCAGGCTGAAAATATAACTGGAAGGTAATGGATGGGTGGAGATAGTGAAACATGAAACCAACACTAGCAAGCCAAAGCATCGTGGGAATTATCACCTGTATTCTCCCTAAAGAGGGTAAAACCAATGAGTATGGGTCAAGAACTTCCAGGTCTAAGTAGGGACATACATACATAATATCAATACATCCAAGTCCACATATTTATATGACCGCTAGATCATGACACTAGATGCTAAGACATGTCACAAGAATGAATATAAAAGCAATGATAACCATAACACAAGATAATATCTGTTGAGTATATACATGTAAACAATCAATCTGGACCAACATTTGTCCAATGAAGAACTACAAATGTAACTTTGGGCGCTATTGACTGCTCTGAAAATGGCTAAATGACTGCATCAGTCCTCAAATCTATGTGTCCTGAGACTCCGTCATGACATGGGAGAGTACTATAGTCCATCATCAAATAATGATCCATCATAGATGCTCATCTCAGCATCTCATATGTAAGGGAACTGGCTGAAAAGTGTATTGTAATCTGAAAAATAGAATATGGTAGCCCGGCTACTATATCTGTGATAACACTACGTATGCACACTTACAAACTTGGTCATCCTGCTAGCCATGGGTGAAGTGGCAAAAACAAGGCTTGAGGTTAAGGGAAATGACTTGTAGACTTCGACATTGACCTTTTGGATAAGGAATACATGGGACCACAATGACATATGCATGCTGGAGAACAATAAGGGATGGCAGTGTCTCACAAATGGAATAAAGTGCTTAGGAAACCACCACTAAGCTCTAACAAGTAATCTGCAACTCACATCCAAGTCTGCCTCAAGCTCTGTGAGGATTTTACAAGAACCTCTTAAGTTAAGTACACAAGTAACTGTAGTGCGGGAAGGTTCTAGAGACACTGAGAATTAGCAATCCCTTGACCCATCTCACATCCATGCCCTTTTGGGCTCCATGACAAATAATCATTACATTTCTTTGTTATCTGGCTAGCAGTCACTTAGATTTTTCTTTTGGTCTTCATCTGCTTTTGTTGGCCTTTTTTACTTTAAATTCACATTAGCCAGTTGACTTGCATTTTACTTTCTTTGGATACAACATGATACATGTATGCAATGTAATGATGGCAAGAGTACTTGCTTCGAGGTCTAATGGGATGACATCTAATGGAAAACATAACTCTACCCGCCACTACCACATCAGGGGCAATCTGACAAGAAGTAGATCCACAATTGAATCCATGCATCCACACACTCCAGGGTTGAGAGACAAATGACATGGAGTCTAGTATACATAGGGATCAAAGGGGGAGGTCTTCAAGATCACACATCTTAGTCTAAGTAAAGGTATGGATCCAAAAAGATGAAGGAGTTGGATGGGCGAAGACAATGATAAATGGTGCCAAGGCTAGCAATAAGAGGAAAGGTGACCAAGTCTACACCAAGATGGGGAAGGAACTAGTGTGCATGCACAAAATCCTTGCAATCAAGGAAACATGATCAGTCCAACAGTAAGCCTACAATAATAACCATATGAAGCATAGGATTACCGAGCCTGTCACTATATGCTAAGTCAGCTTACAGTTTACTAATATAAATAAACGAGAAACTGCATAACATCCAAGTGCACAAAAATATACCTGCTCTACCATATACCTACTTCGTTGAGTGAATATGAAAACTAATCTCTAACAAGTATGGGTAAGG
>LPNX010381181.1:0-44784 GCA_001517045.1 Pseudotsuga menziesii
ATCATAAAAGGTGTGTCAAACTAAAGTGAAGGTTGAGTCTTTTAGTAGAAAAGGATGTCATAGTCAAGTGTGAAGACTTGTCTGTCGTAGTAAAATTCCGTTGTAGCAAAAATCTATCGCAATAAAACCTTATAGTAGTGAAATCTTTTCATAGGTCATTATGTAGAAGTTAACCCGTCGAAGAAAAAGGTGGTTTTTCCAAAAGGTAGTGCGTTGCAACTCCAAAAGAAAAGAAAAGAAAATTTCTTACTATGTAGTAACTCAAGTTGACTTTCATATCTCTTCCCCTCTCCCCAAGAAGCATATGGAAAAAAGAATAATGAGAAAGAAACTTATGCCGTTGAAAGTTAAAAGATAACCAAACCCAAGAGAAAAATGGGCCACACTATATCACAATGAAATCCAAAAATCCAAATGATAAGCTCAAAGAGAATTATCCCCAAAGCATGCACCAACGTGAATGAACAACAACCGAATTCTTTTTACAACAAAATACCAAACAATAGCAGAGCGCACTACCAAACAAGGAAAACTCACAAATTCCACTAACAAAAGGCAGTGAAGACAACTAGAAACAGAGTCCCGATAATAGAACATGAAAATTACAACAAATATCATAACCCTACAGTAGACAAAAGCACGAAAAAACACTGAAATGAGCATTGATCTAAGACACTAAAATGAAATTTGAACACAATATAACCCTGCTTGTTCGTCGCCTCATTAACAAAAACCATGACAAATAACACCTTGCAATAAAAAACCCACAACAAAGGAAATAAAACTAGGGAGCATGTTTATGGAGTAAGCTGAACTCTGGACCATTTGCACCCTATTTTCTACGGTTTTTCCTAAGAAAACCGACCAAAAGTGTTGAAATATTAGTTTTTATTTGTTAGAATTGCATATTAAAGTAGCCTCGAAGGTAATCAAGGGTTCTCTCAAAGGTAATGAAGGTTGTTGTCAAAATTGCAATTACAGCAATTATATTGTGATTTTGGGCATCACCGAATGATGACAAAAATAGTTTAAAAAAAAAATGCAAATGATCTAGAGATTATCCCTCTAGATAGGAAAAGACGGAGACGAGAACACCTAAAAGCGTACAATGAAGCGAAAAAAAACTCAACACATGTTCACATGTTTTCAAAGCTCCTTCGTCGTGGCACAAAATTTGACATAGTGATATAAGGTCATCCTGCCACCCCTAATGGGGAGAGAAAATATAGGATGACCTCACCTCTTTCAACCCATAAAAAAAAATTAAAATAAAACTTTAACAACTAAGGGGAGAAAAAAATGTTGTGTATAAAAATGAATAATAGAGCATTCACAAAATATTTATCTCCCCTTCAAGAACATAATAAACCAATAATGTAATATATTTATATATCAACTTAACATTTTAATTTCTATTTATTTTATACATAGGAATGGGAATGGGCAAGTGGGTAGGGATCGTATTGGTGTGATAGTGATTCTAGTGGTTAATGAAGGCTTAAAGGGATATAAAGGACGCCTTAACACTACAATTTATTGCGCCGAGAGGCGCTCTACAGCCCAGTATGGGGGAGATCTTGTAACGTGATGTAACGTTACTAACATGTCGGCAAAAAATAATAGTGATAGTGAATATTATGGGAGAGATCTTGTAATGTGATGTAAAGTTTGTAATATGTCGGAAAAAACTAATAGTGATAGTGAATATTATCGGAGAGATTTTCTAACACAAAATAAAAAATAATATTACTTTCATAACTTTATTTTTATTAATAAAAACTAATTTTTCTAATAGGCCAAAATAAATGTCGGCCACAAAAACAATCTAATATGGGGGAGATGTTGTAATCTTCCTACCTAACAAAACAATAAAAAAGTGAAAATTTAATTATTCGTAAAAAAAATATGTGGGTCAAGAAAAAAACGCAAAATTGAATTATCCGCAAAAAAATGTTGGCCTTGTACATGGTATTATTGTACATGTTTTAGGAGGGCCTTGCAAATGGTTTTAAGACCATGTGAAAGGCCTACTAAACAACCCATGATTGTAGGAGGGCCTTGCATATGGTTTTTAAAACCATGTCTGGGGAAATGATGCAATGTTTGTTCCTAACAAAATAAAAAATATTATATGTTGGCCATAAATAATATTAAATATTAATAATAATAAAATTATATGTGGACCTTAAATAAAAAGATGTGTCTTTTGGTTTGAATCAAATCAATGGATATCTAAGAAGAGGTTTGCACCTCGAGAGATTTTATCCATCTCGGCGCTTGATAGAGCCTAGGATTTGGATCTACGCTGGTTATTACCAACTATCTTCACATGGAACACTAAATTTTATTGGAATATGTTTGAATTTAAAATATAAATTCTAATCAAAATATAATACTTTTATTAGAAAATATTTAAATTATTTTATTAAATTCAAAAGATTGATAATGGAAATTTAAATAAAAATAGTATATTTAAAATTAAAATATAAATTATAATAAAAATATATATATGACAAGGCTATTTGAAAACATTTTAATTATTTCATTGAATTAAAAAATTAATAATTAAATTTTAAATAAAAGTGAATATAGAAAAATTGTCATCAACTTTTTAAAATATATTTATAAACATATTATATTATTTTTTATTATATTTCTAAGCTACTTCTATATTTCAGAATCTAGGGTGGGTTGGTATTTCTATTTTTCATACATTATAAAAGGATTAGAATGAGGCAAGGATGAAAGAATATTAAAAAAAAAAGAATATAAAAAATAAGGGAGAACTATGTATGTAGAGCAAGTGGTAAAGTTGAAATGGTTTTAAATGGAAGGTATATTGTTCAAATTTTCCCAAATTAACCTGTATTCAATGGTTCTGGCTGGGGGATAACTAATAACTATCCTTCCAACATGTGTGCCCAAATTAACCTATGTGCCATGGATCCAGCTGGGGGATAACTAATAATTGTCCTCCTCCCACATTAACTAATAATTGTTCTCATGCCATGGTTCCTGCACTTAAATTGTGACCTATAGATGTTCATTTACCACAAATTAAATGCTTATAATAATTAAACATTTGAAAAAAAAAATTCCAACAATTTACATTGTGTCTCATCAATTAAAAAATCAAATTATAATCTTGAACATGATTCTGAACTAAAATATGACATTAGATATCTTTTCTTTCCCATGTAAATACAGTTCTTCTCATCTCTACTTTAAAACACAAATCATCTATATCACGTTAAAGTAGGTCTCCAATTATAACTTAGCCCTAGATTCTATCTCATCAACGTAGGTTGCGATTATCATGTGAGTGATAGGTTCTATCTCATCAAAGCCGATAGGGAACATGACGCGAATCCAATGTTTTTGTCGAGAGGAAGTCATCTTTGAAGTTGAATAGGATAAGATTAGCATCCATTTTGCAAAGATCGTTGACTGAACCACACACACTACAAACTATGCAACATCTCACTCACAACCATTCTCTCTTTGCCTTCTATACCAGACCTGAATCCAACAACATAAGGATCCTCTCTTGGTCTATCTTTCATATAGTCCATACAACTTTCTTTTATAAGCCAAATGAAGCCCAAATGGGTTGAGATATTTTGTGAGGAAGGTAGTAAATGATCCCTAAGAGCGAGGAGGTCGACTGCCAGCTCTCCCATGTAGTTAGGATCATCCTGCATGAGAGATTTCTCCTAAAAGGTTATCGAGTCTTCTATTTTTTCCCTTTTTGGAGTGGCGATGCTTCTTATAAGAGGGATAAGTATGTCAACGTTCTTTGTGGTCATGTGACAGTCACCAACTGCAGCTTATGCTAGTGGAAAATAGGTGCCATTCTTGTTTGACACCTTATGCTAGGGCGTAATGTGCGTTAGATTACCTAAGAGTGAGAAATAAGGCCCCAAAAGAGGGTTTGGAAAGGGGCTTCAAGGGATTCAAGAATCAGGACATTTTTGGGTGTAACACCAAGATAATGTTGTTCCAATTGGTTCTTATATGTATCAGTGCCAAATTTATGTCTTAACCACAAAAAACGCCTTAGGAAAGAAGCTCACTCCCTCAACTCTGAAATGCTCTTTCTCTTCAGCTTCCACTTCTTCTTGGATAGTTCATGGCCATTAATCAAACCAGGGCATGGGGAGTGAATATTGATGTAAAGTGATGAAGAACCTCAAAATTAACCATGAAGAAATGCCCCCGAACCCCTCTCTCATGCATGCGATTAAAGTGAAGGCCTTAGAAGCCCTGTTGACCATCGAATAAAAAATTAACAACGGATCGATGAGGTGGTATGCAATCAAACCAATGGACAATTGTTGACACACACCTATTGACAAGGGTTCACTTCGCACTGCTACTAACAATTACCAACACATACTCCATAAACATCAGCCCAAAAAATGATTTACCTTTTTCAGCAACACGTGCCAAGTAGGTGTAGTTTCACCCGAAATGTGTGAGGGAGGGCTACATTGAACCAAGTTTCCATAGTGGGAAGAGGAATTCCCACTATCTTTTACCCAATCACAACATTACCTAGAAATCTAGTTTTATAACCGCATTATGCCACATCTACTTATCATTATTATTTACAATCGCATTAACCCAGATTTAGGTCGATGAAAACGTCAACATACATTAAATTGACAAGTGTTGAGATACTTCACATCATTCCTAGTTAAAGGGAAAACATAGAGATAGAATATTAATTCATCCACTTATTTGATCCATCGTAGATATAGCCCAAGAATGCAGAAAATAATTTATTGAAACATAACCCACATTTGAAACACATTCCACAGAGACAAGGTATCACATCATAAATATCAATACTAGAAGCTGCAAGAGACAAAATATATTCCTTCGTGTATTGATTTTTCCCCAAAATATAATTAGATAGATAGATGTCTTATCTTATCATGAGGATCATGCTCTAAATATTTACAATCTTAAATTTATTTATAGGCACACCGGGTCGTTACAAAATTGTCCACTTGACTAATTCCTAACTAACCCAACCAAAATATACTCTTTTTTTTTGTTTCTTCCTCTGTCGTAGTTGAATTTTACCTTTGTTGACATCCTTTCTGTCGGTGGAAGTAGCGCACTTTGTGCACTTCAACCACTTTCCAACAAGCCCCCAACACAAATTTGTGGTTCTTCCTTGAGCCACTTCAGCTGGAAGAAACCGGTGAGTTCAATTTTTCCTTGAAGTCGTCATAATCTGCTCTAACTTGTTCGACAGAATCCTTGACCTTTTCTCAGAGTGTTATTCACTCTTCCACTTCCTACTTTGTCAGATTCTCTTCATTCATTTCTTTCATTTTGCTGAGCTCTGCCTTGGTCTTCGTGATTTCATCCATGGCCTTAAGAGCCAATAGCTCTGTTGTACCCTGCAGTTCATCCAAGTGTGTTGTTATCCACTACTGTCTTGCACGTGGCTTGTTAACTTAATACTGAAACTCTTTGAGCTCAGATTCCTAAGTCACATGCACAAGTGGGGGCATCGTATCCTCAATGCCGTCAGTTCTGCTTCTGCCTCTATGAGTTGCATGTCTAGTTGGTGCAACTTCTCTTCCTATAATAAAATCCCCCAAAACTTTGTTATTTCCTTTGCGATTGTCTGCACTACATTCTTTGACTCTGCAATATCTACTGTGGTATATGCTATTATGATTCTCCTTCCTGCTAGCTTCTCTGGCAGTGTGCTGGGTATGGCTCAATCCTACAACACCATGTTTTCCTTCCGTAGTTTTGGGAGAAAATTCCCTATTTGCAATACTTTTTCCTCCACAAACATCTCTGGACTGACTTATGGTGCCTCTTTGCATGCCATGGAGAATTCCTGGTACAATCTCTTCCTATCCTCAAATTCTTGGGTTTTTTCATTAATGATTTCCTCCTTTTCAACGTTTATTCTCTATAGTTCCTCTTCTGCACTTTCTTCCTGTTGCTTGGATCATAATAGCTAATCATGGACTGTTGCTTTATGATCTCTGATTTCTTTGTTGGACGCAATATGAATCCTTGTAACTTGATTCATCAGAAGCAAGTTTAGGTCTAGGCCAACCGAGTGGTGTTCTTGTAGCATAGCATCGGTATTCTCATCCTCTGTAGTGATAAAATTTGGCAAGATCTATAATAATCACACTCTTGTGCCGATTTCGACATGAACCAACCTTTGCAGTGCTACTCCTTATGGTATTTTGGTCTTGATCACTGCATTGGTAAGTGTACATATCAACTATGTGACTTGGTGGAAGTATCCTATTGAATGTTGTGTTAGATTTTCCTAACTCTCATTAGTTTTCGTAGTGATTGCATCCAGTACCTTGTTTACCTAGTCATCAAAGATCCTTGTGGCATTTCTCCCCTCGCCTTGCTCGAAGCAATGCCTCATTCGTTCTTCTTCATGAATCGGTAAGAGTTTTTAAGGAAGATTCATCTTGTAAATATTCTTCTCCTGATTCCTTTGGGTCATTCTTTTCTTGTTGGAAACTTTTTAGTGGTCCATTTCCTAGGTCTGACAACTCTTTGTCACCTATCAAAACTTTCCATTCTGAGGTCCATTCTTTGATGATGGTGTCGAACTGTTCATTTGTTTTCTTATAATGTGACGTAATCCATTTGTTCTATGGGTATGGATGCTCCTAAATATGTATGGCATGGGGTCCGATCGTCAATCATGTAATCCTGTGATATTTGTTTACGACTTGGTCTATGAGATGCTACACATTGACTCCATTCTCTTGAAGTGTGTTTAAGTAGAAGTACAAATGTATATTGTTATTCGTTTGTCACTCCTTATCATTGAGGGCCCACATATTTTTATATCTTGTGCCTTGACATATCTTGACAACATCAACATCCATCCATTGATAATGTGTCGGTTCCATCCAACCGACCAATGGGATGAGTATTAATATCCAAGAATAAGTGAATGGATTACCAACCTATTATGTGAATACAACATCCTCAATCAACTCATTCAATAAAAACATGGACCAATTCATATCTACGCTAGCTGTGGACTTCTCTACGCATGCAATAACTCCCAATGTGCACTGATTCAAGCGATTATTCTACACTATCTTGACCATCAACAATTTTACTGTGACCCACAATTCCTGATCATTGATGGTATCAATGAAATATGACCTTTTATCCTTTATCACTCCATTTTATTCACATCTTGGCTGCGATATTATTATCATTATCCTTCCCTCGAAACTACTATGATGGGTCAACCCCCCCCTTGTGTAGGCCGGTGATTTGAGAGATCAAACCGACCATAATTGTGACCTTTTTCCCCAGACACAAATACCCACTGTGGAAACATGCCAACAACTATTTGACACACGCATTAACCTCTGTCGATCAACCAAATTGTGGCATGTGGTTGATCGACAACAAACCAAAAAACTATAACCCCAATTCCCATTGCATAGTTTATTTGATGATTGGACCTCGACCTCCTTATGCTCTTTCTTGATAGGTGTCCTTGGTGCATTCCGAGAATTCCAGAATGTCGTGGTCATTGTATTGGAGCTTCTGCAATTGTGACATAATGTTCATCATCACATGGACACCTTTAGGTGTTGCGGGCATCTTAATGGCATAGTTGTTGGGTTTTACAATCCTTACGTCCGATTCTCCTTCCATTATAGGTGGTATGTACCCAGGGATGTCGTCTACCATCAGTCTCGATGGTTTACCTCTTCTCGTTGTCTCCTCTTCTCCAGTAGCTAATACACCTCCTCCCCCCTCTATTTCGGTCTCCCAAGTTGAATCTAGGATTATATTGATTCCTATATCGTGAGTGATTGGATTATTAGCGCACCTCTTCTTCCCAACCGGTTGCCCTGTTTCAGACACAATTTCCTGCATTTCTTCTATGACTAGTGCTTGTGCAATTAGAGTTTCATGCATGCTTGTGATTGAAATGATCTGTGTGGTTGTTTCTCTGACACTTTTCTTCATGGAAAGACTTCTCTTACCTATAACTCTTCCTCTCTTAACTTTGATTCTTCCTTCCAACTGACACAATGGATCGAGCCATGCCCCTTAGTCGTATTTTATAGCCTCGTAGACTTCTGTGAGAGAGATTCACACCATCATCACTAAATCCTCATTGATTGACTACATCCTCTCTCAATTATGCAAATACAACCCATGCCTTGGTGATTAATTGCAAATATCTTTAACTTTCCTCATTTCCCATGTGGTGTAATTACTTCATTTATTGCCTGATTTGACGAGTTCATGCACCTCATTTGATAGAGAAAAGTTACAAACCTTGGCGTAGTTTAACTTTTCTCATTGATCTTCCTTTTTTCGACCAATTTTCCTTCATAAATTTGCATTCATCATCATTCATTTTTTCTCCATCACAACTGTTAGCATTGGTGCCACGCTTGGCTATCTTGATAGTATTTTAGTTATCTTTCGTTAACTAGTTTTTACAGAAGCAGTCGATCTAACTGCTACAGTTGTACTGCATGTCCTTCGGTAATGAAATGTATGATGTATGGACAAAGACAATGCATCTGAAGCTTACCTGGGTGATTCAAAAATTTGTTGTCGTAGAGGAGAACAATATCTCCATGATGAAAGTGCTTCGTCTTAACATGATGATCATGCCAGAACTTATGTTGATCCTTTTCCACTTGATGATGAAATCCTATGATGAAGCAGTCCTCTTCAAGCATACTAACTGGGTTATTCTTTCCTCGATTTCTCTTTCATCGCTCATTCATGTTTGATTTCTATCTGTATACTGGGGACTATATATTCCATCGACATTACCATTTCTTTTCCATAAACCAACTCAAATGGTGTCTTCCTCGTCAATCTTTTACATGTTATTCTATAGTCCCATAATATCACAAGTATTTTGATATCCCAATCATCGCGATTCTTATCGCACACCTTAGTAAGTGTATTTTTCAATATCTTGTTGAACACCTTTACCACACCATTCGCTTATAGGTGATATGGAATACTCTTCTTGTGTTGTATATGGAACTCTTCAGTCATAGATTGGATTGTCTAATTGCTGAAGTGAGCTCCTTGCTTTCTCATTGATATCTTAGGACATCCAAATTGGGTAACCACATTGTCAAAGAGGAACCTTGTTGTTGTTGCAGTTGTTCAATTATTTACTGGTTCTGCCTCATCCCACCTTGTTAAGTAATCAATCGTAGTGATGATTTATAACACACATGTTCATTTCCCCGATGGATTGAGGGGTCCCATGAAATCGATTGCCCATTAGTCGAAAGGTTGTAGTGTTACCTGAGGTATTAATGACATCTCATCTCTCTGTGATGGTTTTCCCATTTTTTTACATGCATCACATATTTTAACATAATATACGGCATCGACATGCACTATTGGCCACCATAACACATCTCTAAGGATTTTCCTAATAGTCGCACGTCCTCCATAATGTCCTCCTCCAATCCCACTGTGTGCCTCTACTAATACTCTTTCTTTATCATGAAGAAGAACATATCGATGTAGAATCTCATCTCACCCCATCTTGTACAGTTGTCCCACAATCAATTGGAGGTTAGCAACTCTGAAAACTAGTTTCTTCTTCTGAGTAGTGGTGAACTCTTCAGGGGATTTTCCTGTCGTAAAAAATTGAATAGTTTATTTGTAATTATCGTCGACCATTCTGAATCTAAACAGTTATGTATCAGGTTATCCATCCTTGATGTTGCTTGGTACTTCACCTAAATCTATCCTTGATAGGTGATCGGGTCTTGCATTCATTCCTCCAAGATTCATAATATCTTGAAATCGAATTATTGAAATACAAATAACCATTGACAGATATTCCCCCCAACATAAGATTATTAACCAAGTAGTTCAACGTTGAGTGATCGAGTGATCCGTAAACATTTTGAAATGTCCTATTAATAGGCAGTGGTGAAATTTTTGTAGATCATACACCATCGCCAATCATTCCCTTTCTGTTGTCGTGTAGTTTCTCTTCATAGTAGACACCTTCCGAATAACAAATGCAATCGCATGGTCTATTTATCCTTCTTCGGTTTTGTCCAAAATTATTCCTAATGCTATTGATAGAGAATCAACATGGAGATGGAATTCCTTTGTCTGATCCAGAAAAAGCCATATTGCTATTGCAACGATATTCTTCTTTAATGTATTGAGCATCCTCTAGAACTTGTCATTTTATTCAGACTTTGCATGATTCTTCAACAATCTCTCCATCAGTGTAGTGATCGTTATGTATCCCGTTATAAACTCTTGATAATACTCTGTGTGGCCCAATATTTCTCTTAGTTGTTTTACCGTCGCCAATGCTGGTAGGTCGACAATTACTTCGATCTTAGAGGGATGGATGAACGTTCCTTTCTTTCAAACATTGTGTCTCAATAGGACTCTAAATGGTGCACAAAATATACATTTCTTTAGATTCAACGAAATGTGATGTTGTCGACATATTTCCAACATTAATCGAATGTTCGTGGTATGGTATTTTACCAACCCATATATGGTACATTCATCCATATCAACTGCAAGGAATTTATGAATGAATTCTTTGAATGAAGCAACAACTAACCTTCAAAAAATTGATGGTGCATTCTTGAGGTTGAAAGACATCACTGTGTACTGAAAACATCCCCATTCTGTCACAAAAGTGGTTTTGTGTCAATATTCCTTCACAATTATGATATGATCATAACCTAAAAAATCCATCTATGAATGAATATATTTATTGTCCTCCAACTCCTTCCATCAGCTCATAAGTAGATGGTGTCAAAAAGGGGTCATGAAGACTTGCATAATTCAATTTTCTCAGATCGACGAAGATCTTATTACACCAATTTTTTGTCTTACACGACCGTTGGACTAATCCCTTATGATTCTTCAATGGGTTCGATAATTCTTGCATCCAACATACTTTCCAGTTCATCTTTAACGTGCTCCTTATATCTTGGTTTAAACCTGTATGGTAACTGCTTCACTAGTTTTGCATTAGGTTTCAGAGGAATTTTCATTTCACCCAAGTGCCCTGAAATACCATTTGTTCCGGAAATGTTTTTCGGGAATAAGTCCCGACACTAATGTAGCATATCGGTGACTTTCACCATTGCTAAATAATATCAGTAATATCCATTGCTAGCAAAATTTGGGTCTTGTTTTGTCCCAATATTGAATTTTTTTATATCTTAAACAGTTGTTTGAATTTATCGTATGGAATTTTTGGTGCTTCGATGTCATGACTTCCTTCTGACTCTGGAATTTTGACAACTCTTGGATCATGTTCATTATTAGGTTCTTTCGATACCTTGTAGAATTCCATTGTTTGGGTTAGGAAACGATTGTGCGGGTAATAATCTAGGTCATGGAGGAATTTCTTTTTGGAAATGATGAGGTTGTTGTGCAATGAGGGGAATTGGAGGTACAAAACCAGGAAAAAATTGTTGGATATTGGGTGGGTGTTGAGGATAATAATGATTAGGTATAGATACAAGGGGATATGCTTGTCCCCTCCATCCCTGTGGCCAATACTGATGCTGAGGAAAATGAGGAGGAGGAGGAGGAGGAGGGTACTGGGATGGCCAGTTCTGCCAACTTGAAGTATTCCATTGTTGAGTTTGTTGGTAGGGATGATCATATGGTGGGGATAGTGTGAGGAATTCTAATATGTTAGTTGGTATATAGGTTTCCAAGGCCTCCTAGATGTTTCACCAACGTCCCCACTCTTATATATGGCTTGTAACACTGACAATGATGGGAAATTTTCTGTTGTATGATCCTTCATGAAAATGTGAAATATAGAGATATTGTTCAATGGGAATTCCTATTGAGGATTCTTAGTCTTCCATCTTGGATATAAAATGTTCATTGTTGCGCGCTCTTCCTTGTGCCTCTTCTTATATTGAAAAGAATCTAGTTGAGAATCCATTGCTCCTAAGATATCGGTTTTGAAGTTTTCCAATAGGTTTCTTAGTTCTATCCTTGTGACTCTGCTAGAAATAGAAGTATTTCCTTTTGTATTTCTATTGTAGGTTTTCTGAATATTCTTCCCAACTTTTCCCCTACTTCTAGAGCAATTTCTACACATCTCACAGATTTGTGCAAAGGTTTCATGAGAGATATCACCATATGCCATGAGGTTAAGGGTTTCTACCATGTGTTCTGAGATCCCTTTAAGGAAGAGTGGTCGTATTGCATCTTCTCGAAGGTCATTATATTTACAGTTGTGTAATACATAATTAAAACTTTCGAGATAATATTCTAAGCTCTTGTCTCCAAGTTGTTGTATCTTGAAAATCGTGTTTTGAGAGTCTCTAGGTTTGCAATACTCTTGATATTTTTGTAGGAATGTGATTTTCATATCTTCCCATGTTATGATACTATACTCTCCTAATCCCATGAACCATCTTAAAGCAAAATCATTTAGTGTAGAAGAGAAACGTTTCATTTTTTGAGCATCATGTAGATAGTTATAGCTTCTACAACGAATGCTAAACTCGAACATAAATGTATCCGGATCTTCTTTACTCTTCCCATAGAACGTAGGTAGTGAATAATGAGGGATGTTTTTCATATTTAAATCATGTGTAGTGTCTAGGATAGGAAACCCAAAGGTAACCTTAGTTCAATTTTCTACTTCTTCTTCTTCCTTGTCATTTCTAACGTCATCATGATCTTCATTTTCTCCACGTGTCTCCATGTAGATTCTATTTTCAAAGAGAGTGTACCTATGAGGCTCCTTTCGAGGTGATAATGAGGTGTCCCAACATAATTTTTTCAGGGAATATCTTCCCCCAATGAGAGAAGTTTTCAGCCGTATGTTTATTAGGTTCTACAAGGAAGGTAGGTTCTACTGTAGATGTCTCAATCTATGAAACCACTGTATTTATTGAGTTTCCAAAGAGATATTTTACCTGAGCAGGATCAATGAAATTATTATGTTTGGATCCCCTACTGGTGAAAAATATGTATCATTAGGTTTTGATACTAGTGGAGGGATAAGGGTTCCCAAAGGCTGACCCTCTTGAACTTCTTCAGGAATGGGGTCCTTTGAACTTCATGCCAGGGTTTCTCTACCTTCTATGGATCCTCCTTTAGGTATCCAAGAAGAACTACTTCCTACGTGTGTCTTCTAATACCTTTCAGCTGAGTTAATGGTTGGAGTGGCATGCAGCCCATAAAGGTTAGTAGGATTTTTGACAGAGTTTTGACAGCTTGTTCTAACATATCTAGCTTTCGAATCTCTAGGTCTGTTCATGAAGAACTAAAATAAATGAAAAACCTATAATATTAATATTAATTCTAGGTTTGGGGTGCCTATAACAATAGATGTGCAGGTTATTACCTCTCATCTTACCGCTCCCCCAAAACCAACCTATTACTAAACTTCATAGGTAAAATCTACATATTCTACCTTACAGAACAACTCCTTGGAAATGGCGCCAAAATGCTGGGTTGTTTTATTGTCTTAATGAATTCACCAAATATTTAATTATCAATCAGGGTTTGTAAACTTGGAGTTGACACAAAATATATGCTAAGGTAGAAGGGTACCTAGGATGTCATAGAAACATTTTAATAAATAAAAGATTGAAAGATCTTTCAAAATGAAAAATTGAGTCAAATTTCAGAAATACAACTACAAAGCTAAATAGACTTGACCAAAATAAATAGATCAAAGTAGTATCAATCTATACTACTCTACTCTATGAACAATAAATGAAAAGATATAAACAATACTACTCTAAGAAATAATACTGGATCGAAAGTAAACTATAGTTAACCTATACATGCATTTAAGAAACACTCAAAACTAAATTGAATTATCTAGTTCCATTCCCCTTGAGGATTCTGAGGATATGCATCAAATGTGATAGGAACTAGAGAAGGTGTATCAAAATGACTTTCAAAGTTAACAAGGAAACTCAATGGAAGTAAATCTAATTTAACATCTACAAAGAGATGTAAATTTAAAAGTGTCCAATTACAAGTGATTGTGAACACTGTAATCTACTCTTTATTCATAAGTAAATGGCACTTTAAGTATTTGAAATAAAATGATAATTAAAAACTAATCTATTAACAAGGAACCAAGAACACACATTTCTAATGACTAATATGAAATAAAAAACATGCAAACAATTATTCTATTCTATGAACTATACTGGTCAACACAAGTTTTAAGGAAATCTAAGCATATGGAAAATGACTTGAAAAATGCAATATAAAAGCAAGTAGAGAAATTAATAAAGATATTTTATTTATGAATCAAATCCTATCCTATGAACATCTTCATAAACTACAAAATAAGGAGAACAAATCCTATGCTTGAACTAGAAATGATGATCAAACCATAAAGAACTAATGTACTTTTTAGAGAATGAATTTAACAAGTTTAATCTAAAATCAATCTAAATAAGAATTAAGTAAATTAAACTGGGAATGACATTGACAAGTTCTAAAGTAGTAATCAATTAAGAAATCATATATAAAAGAAACATAATTCAAAAAGTGAACTAAGGAAAAAGTAAATGAAAGTTAAAAATTAGTTATGGAGCTTAATGGATACTTTATGTGGTTCGAAATAAGGTCGGTAAGTGGGATAAAGGTCAAGCAGGTTTTAGAAGGCATCACTCAACAACGAACCACCTTATTACGCTTAGGATCATTATGGAGGAGTGCCGCAATGACAAATCCGATCTCTTTTGCTGCTTTGTGGACTTTAGAAAGGCTTTTGATACGGTACCTAGAAATAACCTTTGGAATAGGTTAGACGATCTTAAGGTTCCTTTCGAGCTAAGAGATGCTGCGATAAGGCTCTATGAGAATGTAATTGCCAAGTTTAAAAGCAATGAGGGGTGGTCGAAAGATATTAAGTGTAATATCAGAGTTAAACAAGGTTTCCCCCTCTCCCCTACCCTTTTCAGCATTTACATTGATAAGTTAGAGGGTTGTTTAGAAGAAGCAGGCTGTGCTGGTAGGATCCTAGCTGGAATAGTCATCATTTCTCTTCTTTATGCTGACGATATTGTCCTTATGGCAAGGTGTTCTTCTGATCTTGATAAACAACTTCGTCTTCTTAAAGATTTCTGCTCTACAAGGGGTATGACTGCTAACACTGACAAAAAAAAAGTTATGATTATCAAATCCAAGAAGGACACATACGCTAATTTTGTGTATGACAATAGCAACTTGGAGGAAGTGTCTTATTACAAGTACCTAGGAATTGATATTCATCACAAGCTCAACTGGAACTATAGCATTGAGAAAAGGATTAACGCAGGGTGGAAAGCTTACTTTTGTCTTGAAAATAACTGTGAAGATACAAACCTCGTGATGTGGGATAAAAAGAAGCTCCTCTTTGAAACTCTAGTCACTCCTGTTATCTTGTATGGGTGTGAGGTTTGGGGTTGCAGCATATCTAGAGAATATTGGAGAAATATCGAGCAAATCTAGAAACGTTTTATAACTTACAACCTCAAAATAAAAAACAATGCACCCTATCCTATTCTCCGTATAGAAGTGGGTCTTTTCCCCATCGAGGGCCTAGCCATGACTAGATTCCTATTGTACAAGAACAAAATAAATAACATGGGAGACCATAGACTCCCTAAGTTAGCTTTAAACTCCAGCCAAAATCATCTAAGGCTCAAGCGTGGGTGGTATAAAGATACCAGGTCTTGGTTAAATCACTGGAAGATCGATGAAAATGTTGCATTGCAAAATATTAATAACATTAAAAATATTATTGCTTCTAAGTTTAAAGAAAAATTGTGGTGTGAGAAAGATTTAGAGGCCAAAAGAAAATTAAGATATTATAAGGAGGTCATCAACCTCACTCTTGAAGATCAAAACTATCTCTCTGTTTTAATTAGTCCTAAGAAAAAAATTAATATAGCTAAGATAAGAACGAACTCGCATGAGCTCCAAAGTGAAACTGGGCGTTGGACAGTCCCTAAGACTCCTTGGGTAGAAAGGATCTTCCACCTTTGTGAGAGTAAAAACATTGAAGATGAAAATCACTTCCTCTTAGAGTGCCTTGCATACACCCACATTAGATCCCAGTTTCATAATCTTTGTTGCAATNATATATATATATGTATATATATATATACATATATATATATATATGTATATATAGATATATATATATAATAATACAATTCGAAGACTTGAAAAACTGAAGTTTAAACAAGCATAAAAACAAAGCAGAAAATATTGAAGTCTGAATGACAGTTTGGATAGAAAAAACAATGTAAATTATGAAATAAGCAACCTAAATGATCCTGACACTTGCTGGTTTATGCATATGAGGCTATAGTGCAAAAAAGACAGTAACTACGCTATTTAGCAATTGAAATAACAAAAGAGCAACTATGCTAATCTACATCTAAGGAAAGAAATCATTTCCTATGATATAATAAAACAAGCTAAAAGGTAAGTGAAGTTAATCTACAGCCATAGAAGAATTAGCAGAGTTGAACCTAACTATGAGCTAATCCTGAAACATTAAACTAATTAAGCTCTAGCTAACTGCAAATGTAAAACTAGAAATAACTATGCATGATCAGTCATTCTCAATTCTGAAAATATAAACTATTTTAATAGAAAAACATAAATTATATTAATAACAAAAAGAATACATTGCAGGAAACAAATTAACATCAACTACAGGGAAATCAAATTACATACAAAGACTGAAAAAAACTACTTATATGGAGAAGGAAATAATGAAAATATACACATGGAAGACCTCTAGTTTTTGAGGGGCCCTTCTCAACAATCAGGGGCCGGGTCTAAGACAATCAATCACTCATAGAAGAAGAAAACATACATACAAAACTGAAATAGAATTTTTATTAAACTTGGAACATAGTTTTTGCAGAGTTCCTATACCCAGAAATATCTCTAGCTTTCATCTAGAGATGTCTTTTTATAGTTTTACAATAGAGGAGCAGGTCGACCCTTTTAGTGGTCGATCTCTCTAATAATAGGTAGTCTTAATTTTTGAGAAAATGACTGCACTAGAGTTCACAATAGCACATAGGCCGCCTTCCTAATTCCGTTGGCGTTGGTTCTCTTCACGCGAGGAATCGATGCGTCGATCTCCTTTGACATGGGAAGAGAGTACGGTGTCGAGATGAATGAGCAGGAGCCTAAATATTCTATAACGAGGGCTCTCACACCATTTGGGATGCATGTCCAACAAATCCCATGGAACCGTTATGCTTTTAGTGCCCCAGAATATTCCAACCAATGAACCTGTGGGTATGAATGGAAGGTTGTATGATAGTTTGAATGCAGCTGGAATCTTGAGCATGAACATGCGCTTGAGTGGAGGTCCATTTGAAAACCACATCCTTCAAAACAAAGTCTATATGCCAAGGATGTCTAAAAATGTCACATGATTGTTAACAAAACCATAAAATAATTAAAATTAACTAAGACTTGCTTGATATTCAAATACATTCATAATTGATGGTCTGAATGGAAAGGAGTATGCCAAAAAATGACAAAAGTGATTCCGACAAAGAAATTTAACAACAAAAAATGATGACAAAATCAGACATCAACACTCCACCAAACTGGAGAGATTCTAGGTCCCACTGAGCAAAACAAAGACGAAGTTAGGAAGAATGCTAAGCTACTGTAGAAACTACCTTCGACTTAGCAGAGGGAATGCTAAATTTGGATTTCAAATTCTTGGCTTGTTCCTTCAGAATGTTGTGCCTCTCATGATGAGAGTCACACGAAGAGGTTATGGCCTTATTAAGATCTTCAATGGCCTTGAATTGAAGATGTAGATTCTTTTTTCCTTGACGAAGATCAACAATCATCTCGGTATATTTTTTATTTTGGCTTGTCAACTGTGCGAACCCTTGAGTCAGTTGATTTACTGTCTGCTGATTGGGAGTAAGTGGATCTGTAGGGAATTAAAAATATTGAGGAGGACTCAAATTTCAGGATGTTGGTTCAAGGTCAATAGAAGGAACTTGTTCTTCAGGACCCATGCCTTGAGCAGATGCAGGAGCAAGCTCAGGAGCATAGGATTTAAGCAACTCGGCCTATATGCTATCTAGTGTAAGGAGGGGTGAAGCAGAAATGGGTTCATCCACCTGGGAGATCAAACTATCTGGATGAACAGACTAAGGGATTAGTTGAAAGGTGGTTTGAATGCGGTTCACCTTTCTGTTCTTGGTGGGGACCTGCAAAAAACATGGAAATTCATTGGTCATAGGGTCGATAGATGTGGGTGAATGGCCCGACTGAATTGATCCTGAAGTATATTCATCAATATGCACTACTTTAGTTCTTTCCATTCCTTTGGGAGGGGTTTTATTGGGTTCATGGTCACAGGTGTGCCGAGGATGCTTTCGAGAATTTAGATGAGGGTTCAATACCTTAAATAAAAATTTTCCTAGGTTTGGCCCCTCTCCTTCAACTGATGAACGATCGGGAGCTTGATAAGACTATGGTGGTACATAGGTTTGATCGTATTTTCTATGACCTGGTTCAACATCTTTTCCAAGCTCTTAAGGAAATAGAACAGAAAATTAAGAAACGGTTTATTGACAAAATGTGACAATAATCGAAAATGGAAAGATTTAAACATAGTAAACTTACCTTCACAACGTATGAGGTGAATGATAATGGCCAAAGGATTAAAGTATTTTGGCTTGACCCACTCTCTATGAAACCCTTTTGTACCTGCAACATGCTAATAATCTAGCTTGAGAGCGAAATCATGGAATGACCAAAGGAGGAAAATGTGTTTGTGCCAACGGGAACCTTCCCTCGGAATCTTGGTAGCTACTGAAATTAACTCTTCATTCACTGGAAAGGTGAGGTATTCAACCCTGGCCACCTTACCATTGAACCCTTTTGTGAATAACAACAAAATTTCACCATTGTATCCTTGTAGAAGGTGGAGGAATAGGTTCCACCCTACTCGAAAGAAGATCTCATGGCATTTTTGGAACTCTGGAATCTAGAACAAGTCCTGATAACTCTCAGTCTCGAGGCAGCTAGGAATTGTTAAGAAGAGTCATAAGTGAATGGGGTTGCAGAGGATACAAAGGAATGGCATCTAGATGGCTCCGTGAGGACGAAGGTAAGCAAAAACGAGGGTAAGGACTGTGAGTTTAAAAATCAACCTATTTAGGTGTCTTGAACAATCGTGAGATAATTATTTTGCACGCTTAGGTAGTCATGCTATGGTTCAGTTCTTTGAATCTTGTGCCCTAATGATTATTTGGTATGGTGATAAATTATTCAACCATGTCAAAACTAAACTTTAGAGAGGTTGAATGAATTATTAATTATGGGATTTATAAAATGCATTTAAAAATCATAATGAATTTAATTAATAGAATGATAGAACACCTAACAATTTCCACAGATGACTTGATGAGAGGGTAAGGGTAATGATAGTCAAAAAGATTTTGGAAATCATATCATATCAACATGGGGTTAAACGATTTGTTGGATGGTTGAGGTGAGTCCCAATGAAATCATAGTGTTTTCATGAGCATAAGAATGAGACCTAATAGTCATAGGTATGGTTTAATTGATTAAACTCTTTTCCTATAATTAAAACTAAAAGAAATTAACACCTTGACATATTTAATCATGCTGCTATAATGTTAGAGTTTCATTCAGATCATCATTCAACACTCCATTTGGATCGGCATTCGACCCTTCCTTTGATCCTTCATATGGACCCTCTGTACAAAATGCTCTTTGATGGATCTGAGTGCTACTAATTATGCAATGAATTTTTCTGGGCTTCCAGCACACAAAAGAATGATATAAATCAGCTTTATTGAGATTTCAGTTCCACTCTTATTTATTCATCATGGACTGGAACAATCTTCTTCTACTTGCATTATCCTTAAAACACCTATCATTTTGTCAGAGATAAATGAATCTTTTTATAAATAATAAGAAAGTAAAGATAGGTCTAACCCTCCCCCAAACAAAAAATATGGCGTCTCCTCAAGCCATCCAAGAAAACCTGATTGATATTCTAAGATTTCCAATTAATACTTTAACAAATAATTCTAAAATGATGTTATTATTTTCATAAGAAAAGAAATACTAACTAGTCATATGGAGATGATTTAGATATGTACATTCATAAGACAAATAATAGTGCTTAGGAAGACCATATGAATAATGATAGTACAACTGATGCAAAAAATACCATAGGAAAACCCGTCATCTTTGACTCATGTTAAAGATCTATTGTCATCCAAACAATATAGATAAAGTTCACCCTGGAGTTTGTAAGATTTCTATAGTTATGGGTCCCATTTCTAGGATAATCATATCCTAGGTATTGCTTGAAGTTGATGACATGATCTAAGCCCAACTTACATCCATTCTCTAATGAAAATATAAATATCTCACCGACATATTGTTGAGGCCTGGAAATTCTTAGGCAACAATAGTAAGGGATTCTCCCCAATCAACGTTCCCAACTAGCCCGTTGATTGTTTGGTATAGGGAATCCATTCGTTTTATGGTTCGACTACCGTAGGTCAAGTAACAAAACAAAGGTTTTACCGGTTGCAGCCCGATCCACCGAGTTTTTGTATTTTTTGACTTAATGAATGGGATGCATATACCTAATTAACCATGCAGGGTGATGAGGATGCAGGGAGAAATCACAATGTGATGCACAGGTTCTTTACCTCTTGTCTTAAGGCTCACATGTATCTATATCACATATGCAACAATGAAATGAACTAACTATCTATCTATCTACCTATCCCCGAGGAGCCCAAATGTGATTTATTTATGAGTAATGTGGATTATTCATGCATCATAAGCAGAAATTATAGGTAGCTGATATTCTTATCTACAACACATGAAAGATTTAAGATATTTCAACAATTAGATAGCCAATTGTTTCATAAGCAGCATACATTACTCATAGTGACATTTCCACAAAATGAACCATAAATCATTTAAACAAGAACATAGGTTCAGAGAGTTAGAACGATCTCACGGTTGATGGACAAAAAATGGAAAAAAAAATAGTTCATCTTTCAGTCATCCACAGCATAACATTTGGAAATTCCACCAGTCTTTCTCCAGCAGGAAAACCATAATTCTTTATTGCAAAGAGAAATAGTTCTTCTTACAATATTGTTTTCTAGTCTAACTGGGAAAAAGCCCTCTTTTCCCTTCTGAGCTTTCTATCTTTATACAAAAAGGTGAGACAGTTGGGCTGCCCAAAGTGACCTTTGGGCTTCCCAACCCCTCGTTTCCAAATGTTCTGCTTTTCTTAAATGTTTTATAAAAAATAATTACAAATTACAATAATGACCGATCCTTCATGAGGAGGGTCCCACTTGAGCATCTAGAAACTTCTTCCATGACGCAGCATTAGAGGCAATGCCTTCAAATGCGCAGGGTTCCAAAAATTGAATGTTGATTTCAAATTTTTCGGCCTGGTTCTTTGTGGCTTCCACTTTGGCTATGCTTAACTGAAGCTGGTCTTCCAGGATTTTCACACTAACTGCTGAATGACCTACTTCGCTTCTCATAATCTGGTCATCAATGTCCTTAATGTGCTGCATTCTTGCTTCTTCATCCTGATGTCTTTTTTGCAACATCTCCATAAATGAATCGTGGTCTGGGAAATCATCCATCCTCTTCTCGGCCTCTACCTGGCACCGGTTGTAGGTAATGAGAAGTCTTCTGGAAAACTCGACGCATAATCCCTTTGTCTTTTTAACTGCCTTCTTGAAATCTTCAGCGGTGTTGATGGAAAACTCCACTATGTTATAGTCCCACTTGAGGGCTTGTTTATATTTTGATGGCATCTCTGCTGGAGTTTCTTCATTGTTTTCCATCCTCGCCATTCTTGCAGTCAGGAACTGGAGGACATCCTGAGATCTGTCCACAAAGTAAGATGAAGTTTCCAAGATATCTTCCAATTGTCCATCGATCTGCAGCACTCTACATCTTTCTTCTTCAACAGCAGTCTGTATTTGCAGCATCTTGGCCTTTTGGGCCAATACATGCTCTTTGAATGGCTGGAGGTTAACCTGTTGTTCTCTTGCTTCCTCCAGAGCAGTTTTTAGTGAAGAAATCTGTTGCTGGTGTTCCTTCTTCAGTTCTTGGGTGTGCAGAACATTGGCCTCCAAGAGGATCTTTTGCTACTCTTCTAGCTCCTCCACCTTTTCCAGTAGCTGTTCCTTTTCAGTTCTTAACTCTTGGTATTCTTTCTGTACTCTTTCCAGAGACTCCTGTGTCATTCCCAACACTTGTATTTCTCCTTGGAGGGCCTGTACTTTAGCTCTTGAGGACTTCATTTCTCTTTGCATATCTTCATATTTCCTCTTAAGCCTATTGCTTTCTGCCCTCTCTTTCCTCAATGTATCCTTCAACTAAGCAGAGGATTTCTTGGACTGCTCCAAGTAAGTTATTACCTTGTCCATGATATCTTCTGAGGCATGGAGGAGTGCAGTCCCGGCTCTCAAGGTGAGCCTTGGATCCTGGTCTGTTCCTAACATAACAGCTGTATCCGTTATCATTTTACCATTCATACTTCCTTCTTCTACTTTCCTTTCTGTTCTCTTCATTATTCTTTTTATTGCCCTATCATAATATATAGTATTGAAATCAGGGATTTCTTCCCCTTTCTTTTGAACAAAAGGAACCAGCTTGAGAGTGGGGACCATGGGAGTGCTGGCAGCAGGTACTTGTGGGTATTGAACCTCAGGGTTCTCAATATCTTGGGTTTTCCCTCCAGCTATGTCAGAAGCTGACTATTCTGTCTCAGTCTGTGTCAGCTTCAACCTCTCTGCCTCTTGCTTTTGCAGCTCCTCATCAAGATTTCTCTTCGCTTCTTTAGCTGCTTCTTCTGCCTCTTTAACTGCTTCCTGGACTTTATCAGCTGCTTCTTGGGCAGCTCTTCTTTTCTCTTCTTCTTCCGTATGCAGCCATTCTGCAGCTTCTTTTTCCAACCTCTGGGCTTCTTCATTTCTCCTTTTAGCTTCTTCCTCAGCCTTATCCTGTTCATCCCCCTTTCCACCTTTGGTGGTGATCTTCTTCGTGAATCTCCTCTTCGGTGCTGTCATGTTCAGGGCATTTCGGAAGATAGATTCATCCCTATCAAAATGGTGGGTATACTCATAATGCACCTTGTTTTCCTTACAATGCTCCACAACTTTACCATGGGAGTCATTTATGTGGTAGGGCATCTCGCCAAAGTGGAACTTCTCCAGCTTCTCTACGAATTCACCAGCTTGATTTACCTTAGTGAACCTGTAGCTTCCTAGTCTAAAGGGAAATGGAGGATAAGCAGTCTTCTTATGCTCGAACAGGAAGCTGCCTATTCCATCCAAGAATACTTGTCTGACTGCCTCCCTATGGAAAATGTAATCAGTTGCATATTTTGGTGGTAGGGAAGGTGCTCTCAAGCCTCCAAACATCCTGTAGTACATGCCATGTTTGGTTAAATAGTAGTCTGCATACTCTTGTATCACTTGCATGGCCTCCTCCGACATACAATCACACTCTTTCAGGAAAATGAGTGTATGTAGTGGCATAATGAAGTGCTCACAAACTTCTCTGTAATGGCTGTGGTACTGGTGTTCCCACAATGGTCTATAAGCAGCATAGACAGGCATTCTTTCCAGGTCCCAGATGCACCTGAGACAAGGGAAAGGCTGGTTGCATAATATACAGTCTATGAGTATTGAACTCATATAAAATTCAGACCTTTTCTGGGCCTCTCCTCCCAAGGCTGAGGCCAAGCAAGAAGAGAGACTGTTTGAGACAAGGTTGGCCCAGTTGAAAATTGTCCCCTGGGTTGCAACATAAAAAATGATAGGTATCCATTCTAGTTTGAAAAGCCTGCCATGAGCTCTTCCAAATATTCCGTTGAGCATCAAGGCTATGAATCTGTATGGAACTCTTAAACTTGTAGTATCATATTCTCCTGTTACTCTGTTCCTGAAATGTTTTCCAGTCAACATCATTCTTTTCATGGTTTCTATCAAGTCCATCCTAATGCTGTTTGACCAGTCATCAGATAAGAAGATTTGGGCTTTTGGAAGGTGGTAGGCGAATGCTACATATCCAGGGCTGTATGCAGCATAACCCTGTTTATTAACATCTCCCAGAATCATTGTTGTGACATCTGCCCGAGGTAGAATCCACCCAATCACTTCAGAGCATGGGAACAGCTTTGGTCTGCTGGCTACCTTTATCAGTGCAGATACTTCAATGTTAGCGTATATGGATTCTTCCTCCAATCCTATGTCAGGAACTTCTCTTCGGGTGATCAGTCTATAGATTCCCCCCCACTGGTATTCGGATTCAACGCCAGAGATTCACTTCGTGTCCTCGTGGATGTATTCTATCTTAGTTACAACTTCTACTTCTGGATCTTCCCCGACCATAGGGGCCTTCTTCTTTTGTCTCTTTGACATGGTGAGATCTTCCTGTCATAAAATTGTAACATTAAGCTCTTTGGCTGAGTGGCCAACTTGTATACATTACTGTGCAATGTGCTATTTCTCCTATGTTTAATATGATAACGATCAGTTAATGAAGCAAATGTATGCATGTATAGCCTGAGATAGCCTAACACTACTACATTTCAACCAAAAATCTGACGGCAGTATTGTCGGATTTTCGACACTTCCGTGTCGCATGTACGACACTATGATTTTTTTTTAAGCGTCGGAAACTTGTCGTCGGTTGTCCGACACCTAAGTAACCGTCGGTTAAGCGACACTTAAGTAACTGTCGGTTAAATGTAAAGTGTCGGTTAAGCGACATCCTTTCTTTGACGGTAGTAAAAAAAATCACCTTCATTCCGTCAGTGAAGCGATGGATATAAACTGTAATCGTCGGATAAGTGACATGAAGTTCTATCACTTAAGCAATGGTTAGAAATGGTAAGCGTTGGATGAGCGACAGGTATAACCGTCGCTTAAGCGATGGAAGGGAATATTTAAAAAAAAAAACCGTCGCTTAAGCGACGGCAGTGAACATATTTTTTTTTTAAATATTTTCAAATTGGGTAATACCCTTGACTATGACTCCCAAGAACTCCTGAGCATGGCATTTGAAAGAAGAGCATCTAATAAAGCATCAAAGCTTGTGTTTGCTAACTGTACCAAAGATGCAATTTTTTTTTGCAAAGCCTGCAAGTTCAAACACACAACCATACTTACCAACCGCAAGAAACATGTAATCTGCTATAATGCCCCACATAAAAATGATGATAAAATTATTAGGTACAAAGCTTGCCTGCAGAGCTTGACCCTGCAATAATGAACTCCTGACTAGAACAAGAGCTTGTGGAAGAACCCTGTCACGTACTACAGTACCAACATTTCAGTGACGATTTTGATCATCCATCATTGTACAACAAATTTCCAATGCTAAAGTAGTCATACATAGGTCTGCATCACTGGAAACCATTAACATACCATCAGAACCCAACCAAGTAAATAAAATAGCCATACGACTACATTATGTTATGTATAGAAGCAAGCACTAAATTGTCCATGGGCCCAAACCTGATAAGTGAGGGAAGCTCTGTGATAATAGCCTCAAATGTAGATGAAGTTATTTTATCACCATAAGAAACAACTAAACAATTAAGAGTCCCCAATGAAGCTTTCCTTAATGCACGATTGGCCTGTGTGAAAGTTCAAATGCAATAAGAAATGTTTTAGGAAGTAAAATAAAAAATTAAAGCAAAGTCAAGCCCAATGGCTTGTATTAAAACAATGTTCAAAGGCGAGGCACGGCTGCAATGCAAAGGTAAAGCTTACCTTTCGCAAAAATGTTGTTAGTTCTACAAAAACATGCTCCAGTACACATGACAAATCAATCCGAAGAGAAGAGCTAGCAATAACAGCAAATACCTGATGCATGCATCAACAACAAATGGTCATTAGGAATGTTAATGAAATTTCATTCAAAATGACAACAGGAAAGAAGAATACAATCAAACATGACGGAAACAATGGTAAAACCAAAAAAATGCTCAGAAAAGACCAATAATGAACCACAATTGGTATAAACACAATCTAATATCATGTCCTTGTATCCAATGTCTACAATTAAAACATATTGCATGCTAAATGATACAACCTGCTAAGAAATTATAAGAATCCAAGTAAATAATCGTCTTCTTTGCAATGATTGCTTTCCTATCAGCTAAGATTTATGTACATTCATAAATGTGTGATAATGCTTCAAACCAGTGGACCTGATTTCAGGTCTGCACATGACTGTGGTCATTATACTGATTATGATCTGGTAATTATCTTTCCTCGCACTAATCGTGTAGAGGTACGTCAGAAGGGATAAACCATGCCCTTAATGACAACTAAGAAATACTATATTGTAAATGATATAACCTGCTAAGAAATCATAAGAATCCTAAACACGAAAAGTTGGTTGTAAAAGGCAGTGACATGACTCTTGGGATGAAATTGGACCAGAAGTGTCTTTTATAGCTGAAATCCAACTCTTCTGGTTAATTCATGTAGACTACTGTTCAGTTTCTAGTGCCCAACAATGTAATCTGGGATATTTCTGTATATGTTGCAGCCAGAGAAAATTTTGGATTCCAACATTTCTCTTGTTTTGATTTCATGTCTGCACATGATTGGGCATTATACTGATTATGATGTGTCAATTATCTTTATTCACACTATGATGGGAATTTATCCATCATGATGGGCATTTATCCATCAAATCCAATCCAATTAATTTCTTGCTGTAGCAGTCACTCCAACATGTTATTTTTGTTCCATCATGTGGGTGACTATCACAGTTTACAAATTACAACGCATGCCAGAATCAAATAATCTGATGGATAGTAAAAAATTTGGAGTATGCACCATCAGTTGTACTTGGATACTTTTGCTCACTTTATGCACAACTGCCAAATCAAGAACAAGATAGCTAAGATGATTATTAATAATGTAGGTCCGAAATTCTGATTCTCAGTGGCCAGTTGATTGCTGTATGTGCACATTCCACTGGTTGAAAGAAGTTGGTATAGGAAAAGGTGTAAGGATTCCACATGTTCCATGTCTAAACTGCAGAGAGAAGGCAGAAATCCCAAAAATAAAATCTTGTGAAACAACTGGCAAGCAATAACTAGGTTTCTATTTCATCTAAATCCATACTCCCAAAGCTTCTATAAACTCCTTCAAAGAAAATGTTTAAGAAACATGGTTGGTAAGCCATATACATTTGTTTAGAGACTGTTCAAATCTCTCTTGGCGGAGGTGTTTAAAATGGTGCTGTATTATCCACTTTCTAAGACGAGAAATTAGTGTCCAATTGATGCTCCAGTAGGGCATATTTATTCCTAAACAGTATTACAAAACCTGTCAGGTTTGAGTTAGGTTCATAATTCAAACTGGCCTCAGCACATACAATAGGTCAAGTTGACCCACTGACAACACAAGCTCACTGTCTGCAAGCATAAGAGGGAGACTTTGACCCACAAACTCAATGGGAGGTGTAACATACTGAAGAGACGAGTTTTGACAGCTTTGTTAATCTCCCACTCACTATTTGTATTGATAAGTATTACGTCAAAGCCATCTCATAGGCATAAAGGCTGTAACTATATCAATAAGAACTAAATCCCTAAAATTTTATACAAATGCAACAATTTTGGCACAATGTTGTATATTGGAAATGCTATGCTTGAAGGAAGTTGTTATGGACAGGTTGAGAGATAACTTGAGCTCTGTAGATAGAAATCCCCACTTATGAAACACAACTGGCAATGGAGGATCAGGTATGTATTTCTTCTGAGGTCATTCTTCCAAAAGTATCTTTAATCTCCTCTCAATAAATTAGTTAAGAAATCATGTTTGGTTGGATGAGAACATTTTGTCTAGTCAAGAACTGGCTAGCAGAGATATTTCTACTGGCATTGAATGTTCCAGTTTTGAGAATGAGAAGTCAGTGTCTAACTGATGATCCCATTGGCCATAGTTGATTCTTAGAATGTTTACAAAACTCACCAGGTTTGTCTCAGACTCATGATTTAAAAATCCTTCACATAAAACAAGCCAAGATCACTCAGTGACAAGTCAAGCTCACTCCCCATAAATCTGGCTCATCAATTGCCAGCTCCACTCGCAAGTACTCATGGGTCAAACTGTTTTTTATGGGAGAAAACATGTATTGATGTCTAGAGTGGCAGAAATCATACATCCATGTTTACAAAATCCCAAATTTACAATCATAAACTCAGCAGAAATATATTCAATACTCTAAGAGCCTTCAATCCACAAAACATAGAAAACTAGCTAATACTAAGTTAATATAATCCTGATCCATACATAGCCTCAAAAATATAAACTAGACAAAACATCACAAGATAATTTCGGAACAGAGATTGCCCAACAACTCTCATTTGACAGTCAGATGAGAATCTTGCTTAGTGAATCATTGTCAACCGAACAAGTCATCCACCAAGAGCTCTACTTCAACGATAGTTGCCTGCTGACAGCTGGGCAAATTGTACATAATAAGTTCCAGATTGATAAGAACTTTCATTTTGAATTCTCCATCATTTTACCATGAATCAATGATGCTCTCAATTCCAATGTCAACCCCAATTGGTACAAGGCACTGCACATTTCCTACTTAAACCAGTTCTCAGCCTCATCTCTCTCTCCAATGTGGGTCCTAATTTGTTTGATGGTATCAGGTATACACTCATCTAACAATATTTTTTTAAAGCACCTAATCAAGGCCAAGGGTATCAATTCAGATCCACCCTGTTGATTAATGAATCCATTAAGTGAGGTTCAAACAAAAACTACTGTCTGCTGTACAATGGACCACCTTGACTGCTTGAAGACTCATCCAAGGCTAGCCTCAACATCGATATTGATGCTCTAGAGAATAATGATGTACATACATCAAGGTACCACAGAATGGGGAGAAAACACATGACAGAGAAGGGTAGGAGGGACAAGGCAGAGCCAAACAAGGGCAATGGGGAAATAAACATAAGACAGTGAAAAGCAATATAAAATAATTCAGGTGAATGGTGGGAACCAATGAAAGGCTCTGTTAGCCTATAGACAATCCACAACTTGATTGGAATTCTTTCTCAAACATAAAATTTACACTCCCAAACATTTGTTAAAACTATATCCAACCACAACATACAGCTAAGTTTTTACAAGTTATCCACGGCCTGAAATCACCATCAAAAATAATTTCTTAATGCCTTGGTTGAGACACTCCCTCATCCCTGTGCTAAGAGCTAGAAGTTTAGCCCAAATTTTAGTCTTAGGTTCTAGAAATGCATAGAAGATTCATTTATGCAAGGTTCATGGTATCTGTATATCCGAATTAGTCCACTAGGCTACAGTTTCCATTAGAGGCACCACCACAAAGTGGATTTGGCCATTGGCAGTGGATACCATGGTAGTTTTTGGATCACTATTGACTCCTCAAAGTTCTGTCTTGTTAGCAGTAGTAGGTAAAATAAGACATCAAGATTATCCTTGAAGAACAAGAAAGAGAGAAAACTCCAAAAATAGATAACCATCGTGACTTGCTCTGTTTATTCTCAAATTTACAAAGCAAAATATAAAATAAGATTGACACACTATGAAGCTAATAGATCACTCTATCAGATATTGATGTTAAGGAAGCTGGTGCTTTGCCATGGAGTCCTTAATTGGGTAGAGACAAGTTGCTTGAAATTGAATACTTCATAAGTTTTAGCAGAATTCTGCGCCATAATGTTCATTTTGGCCATACAGGGGAGCTATCACAGCTGACAAATATCATTCTAGATATACTCTCTCAGCTTCAAACATTATACAAAGGGCATAGTGTGAAGGAAAGGGGTTAGTTATTCTTAAGGCATAGTGCATGGATGTCTTTAATTTTATCATTGCTCCAGGCAGGTCTATGGAAAGTGTCTCTGAGAAAGATCCCAGTTTCAAGAGAGGACACATTTTGGATAGAGCAGAGGCATAGCTGCAAAAATTGCTTTAAGTGAACCTAGGTTTGGAAAATTCAAAATATTGTACTACTCTGTATTAGAAGTGCGTAGCCAATAGCATTTTTGAGCTTACACAAATCACTAAGACCATCTGAGACTCATCTTCCAAAGGCCTGATACAAGGATATGTTTAAAAGGAACAAATGTTCACAAAATGACAAGACATGGCCATGAAGAACATTAACTTCCAAAGGTAGATTGCAAGAACCCAACAATGCAAGAAGTTGATGTCAACAGAAGTGACAAAAATTGAAGACACCATGGAAAGTGGTGTTATCAAATCCAGAAAGAGCTATGTTGATTCAGGGGATGACTACTTGAAATAGATGCAAATAGCATTTAACCTTTCTTCCATAAAACTTAGAAATAGACGTGAAAATAGGAATCCAGGGAGAATAGACAGGCTTTCTACACTTATTTACAAGATATTTCTCTTCCTCTCGCATTTCAGATAAGAGTGCTTCTAATCAAGACCATTGCCAGCTGGTCATTTCCAGCATTTGGTTTAAGTGGAAAACTAGTACATTAGAAGTCCTTTGACATTGAAAGAAATGAAATCAGCTGTTTGGACTATGAAAGAACAAAAATATCAAGATTTAGTTGAGTTCTACAAGTCTGTGTGAGATATTATTGGCCTGGACCTTTTCAGAATGTTGGAGTAATAAGAACTTGTGCATAGATCCCTATTGGGGAAGCTAGGAGCTAACTTTAAGCTTATAGAGTCTGTACTTGGAACTCTGACAAAGTTTAGAGGAATTGTGAGCAAAGAAAACATAGAGAACCTGAACAAACTTTTTCTGAGCTCCTCGTTGCATGGTTTCCCATCACATGTTCATCCCAGGGAGTGTAGCTTTGGTCTCTTCTACCCTCTCTATTGAGGGATTTTTGTATACAATTGAGCAATTTTTCAAAGCAAGAGATGCATTAGGGGGAATTGAGGTGGCCCATCCTTTGCAATTGGAGATTGCAGTAGCAATTTTTGCAAGCACATGGCAGCTATAACAGGGTATCTTCTATGACAGATCGGTAAGGGGTTGTTTTTGCAACTTGGAAAGCACGAGAGAAGATGAACTTATCAATTGTTTGCTTGGGCACAAGAAAATCAGAATTTTTTTCTTGTCTTCTCCAAGGAACCAAATGGCTCCATTTTCCTCGGTTGGGTAGAAGAAAAGTGAGGAGCAAATATGGAGAGAGAGTCGGTGCTATAGAAAAAGCAACAAATCACATCCCATTGACACAACACTCTAGAAATATGTGGAAAAACTTGGCACTAGGTGAAACTCTAGTGGGAGCTACAAATGAATAATTTATATGTTTTAAGAACGATTAGATTGGCTCAATGAGTGAAATCCCATTTTCTTGATAAACAAGGGAATGGACTTGTGAAGCACAAAAGTATATCACCCAATGTTCCCTAATTCATAGATGCAAACCTGTGCCGACCATCCCACAAGTGATAAAAGCTAACTCACAGACAAATCCCACATGGGGCTTAACCCTTAGTATTTCATTGGTTATTAGTCAAATTATTATTCTTTTAAAGGGCCTTGGGAAGAATATCGATATGATGGAGAGGGTGTGTGGGTTAACATTGATATTTCAACCAGAAAGGTGGTGGGAGATTTACCAGGCAAATTTTCCATTTCTCTCCCATGAGCTTAGAGAGAACCAGAACATAAAATTTATTTGTATGCAACATATAAAGCATTGCATGGATTATTTCCTGTCTATAAAAACATGCTGGTTGCTCCAAAGTTATTAGCAGAAGCTGGGATGCATCTTACAAACTCATCACCTCAAATTATTAACTGAATGTGTTCTCTATGAGCATTCAATTCATTTCATAGATGCATTTTAAAATACAGAACTGGCAAGCTAACTAGGGTCCAGGACATTAAGACTCTGGCTAAGAGCATTTTCCTAAAAACCAAAACCTATGTCACCTTGGACACTGAGTTTAAATAGACAAACCTGAGAGCTCTAGGGACTTATTTATCCAATAAATGCTTAAAATAAAGTACTTTTCACATACCTTGGTAAAAACCCGAAGTAACAACGAACAAGTCTGCAAACAAAGAAAAGCAAGAAAATATCAAAATTAACAGGATACACACAAAGATACTTATCAAGGACCTTTTGCCCCTCAATTTGTGTGCACAGTTGTGCAAATGAAAACATTCCAAATCTATAAAAACTATGCTCTTATATCCATTCCTTGCATAAGAGAATAAAGAACTATCTCTCACGCAACCTGCACAAGTGTCCAAAACATTTACGGGCATATATTTCTACCCTCTCCTACATAGAACCCCATCCCAACACCGGTAAAACCTATGCATGCCAACATATAAAAGCACATAATCGGAAAATGCAAATAGATGCAACCTCTCATTGCAGTCAACTTGAACAAAACATGGCAATTTCCTCTATTGGTATGCAGTATTCACACAAGAGATAATCATTGTGCTTGTTTCCTCTGATTCAAAACACACTCTCAACAAAATAGCAAACCTATTATTTATGTTAGTGTAAAAACTACAGGAACAAAATGACAATAATGATGGCAAAAGTTTGTCTCTTCTACCCTCTCTGTTGAGGGATTTTTGTATATAATTGAGCAATTTTTCAGAGCAAGAGATGCATTAGGGAGAATTGAGGTTGATGCAGAAGTTTTCAATAGTTTTCTTGAGGTCATAATGACCATAAAGTTTGATAGGCTATTTGAGGGTATACATGATAAATGTAGAATCCCGTTCAATAATTTAATTCCCTCTATAGAAGAGAGATGTATGTATAGTGATCTATTTTTGTTGAAGAACATGGAAAGCCTGGTAAAAGAAATGAACTCAAGCAAGGAGGTTAACTTATCTATTAAAGAGCATCTACTTACAAGTGCAACTGATATGGTGGAATGCCTGAGAACGGATCCATTTGGGGCATTCTGACAGCCTCAGTGTGACCTCTACAAAGCCTCCTCCTTTGCAAACCCTCCTTTGCCGCCCTCTCCTCTGCGAGCTCTGTCCCCTGCGGCCTTATCCTCTTCGGCCCTCTCCTATTGTTCACGAGATGAAGAATTACCTATTGACCACTTTGTTGAGTTGTGTAGTTTTTTCCCTTGTCAATGGAGTTGCTATGCTTCAGCCAAATAAACATTTTTTAATGCAACCCTGTCAAACCCAATAGATAACAATGAGGGAAGAGCCCAAAATAGTAATGGGGCTTCTCTTCCTTCCACAAATCGATTTAGTGAACCCGGTCGAAAGGTATACATCGTTGTTGTCTCAGTATACAAGAAAAAAGTAGATGGATTGGCCTCCCAAGCATGCAAAGATAACGCACATGGCTATGGCTACAGGGATATGCTTATAGATTATTGACAGAGAATACAGATGGGTCTGGTGACAGGGTTGCATGAATGCTAGGATAAACCCACGACTTGCATCTTTTCCACCACAAAAATCCCAAATTGATTTTCTGTTTTTCGTTTAAAATATGAAATCATGATGTAATAGATTTCCACCATCGATTTGGATCCAAGGGATGAGAGCACTTGGTGGGTAGAGCACTATAGTTACCACTCCCATAGCACAAAATATAATTGCAATTGTTATGTATTGGGGGGAAGCTTGCTCCAATATACTATTATATTTATTTTATTCTTCCACATTAGCAAGGCGCTTTGAACTAATGACACTCGTCTTTGTATGGTATCATTTATATAGAGGGATATCTTTCTAGCATATGGTGAGAGAATCACACTATTTTTTTTTTGACGAAAAAAAAACAATAGATCTTCAATATATTCTTCTATATAACTATCCAACTAACACATCAAAACTAATATTAAATTCATGGTATATCTTAGAAAGTTGCACCATCTAGGTAGTAGAAACCCCATCTTTCGAGCTAGCTAGCCAACCATTCGTGGGACTCCTTTTTCCTAGGTGTTGTGCTAGGTGACGACACCCTCATTCTATATCAAGAGAGCACAAAAAAATTTGATAACAACTTAACATGTATGTGCATGTGCATGTGCATTTGAGAATCATATTTAGGTACGAATATTCTAGTGTCTAGTTGGAAGGTAGATGTGGAATCCCTACATTAATGTCTTCGAATTTCAGTGAGAGTGATGGCTAGTTCCCACACCATGTTGGAATGACTGGTTTCTTCGTCATCATAATATGAATGTTGAGAGGATCCATTGAGAGATAGACACTAGGATAGAGTGTAAATGCTAAATGAATTGTGAAATATATAGCTAATGTTAATACCAAAGAGGGGAATCTAAGATCTAAACCAATGAAATGAAGGACAAATCTAATGGAATGGAATTGCTTTCACTACTCCACCAGAATTAGTATTATATTGAACGTGCTTATACCTCTCACATGTTTAATTTTTGCAATATAAAATGATTTGGTTGGTTTCAAGATAGTTTCTTGATGTCCCATCTGCCTTATTTCACTCGAATGAATTCACTTTCATCTTGCAATCTATTTTCTTTTGACCTTTCATTTATATATCGTAGTAGCCTCTATTTTCTATTTTAGGTTGGTCATTATCATATTTTTTTTATTCATGGAAAAAAAATTGTAGATTTATTTTTGTTATGTATAAAAACTATATAATATTTATGTCAATCTTATACCATGCATAATATATAATATATTTGTCGTCATAATAAGTTAATGATTTGGGGATTTCTTTATTAGTGATAATTTTCCATCACCAAAATATCCTAGGGATACTCTTCAACACAACAATTGACGGGACAAAGACATATGGACACCAACAAGCATATACACACATGTGCGACTGTGTTTGTGCTTGTTTAAGCATCATTAAATTGGTAATATTTTGGAACATATTTATTTATTGCAAATAATAAATGTTTGAACACATTTTCACTTTATATTGATAGGTTACAACTATCCCTATTGCAGTATCGTAACATTCTTCATTGCAACACCCATGCCAACATGCTCCTTTGACACAAGGTGGCCAACAAGCAGATCTTGGTGCATACATGATTGCTTCTACAAGGGATTCAGTGTTAGTTTTAGTGACCAGATCTATTGATACATTTTTCTTTGACATAGAAATCAAAATGCCAATGGTATACAACATCCCCAAAGATATATCATCGTATCATCTAGAGTGCAATATCACACACCCATGGTCTCCTAGAAACACTAATGGCATTGTTGTCTTGGGTAACAAGCCTAAAACTTAAACTATGCCTTCTGATGCACTGTCGCTTAAGCAACGCTTATGGGGATATCCGTCGCTTAAGCGATGCTTATGAGCCTAGCCATCGCTTAAGCGACGCTTATGACCACAATTTAAAAAAAAAAATTAACTTTGTGATTTTTGGTAGGTTTAAAAGAAAAAATCCACGCGCCGTCGGAAGTAACCGTCGGATTTTGGATCGAAATGTAGTAGTGTAACCAACAGAACTATGATAACCAAATGTACAATATTCAGTGACTTAATTTATGTCTACTATGATGGAAACTAGCCTTGTGCAATAAACTGTGCATGCTACCATTACTTGCCAATATAAAACATTAACAATATAATCCAACGGGAATGAAATCTACATAAGATTGAAGAAGACTCATGCGGGTCACGGGAAAAACATTCATACTGACACAACCAAAACCTCCATCTGTCATGTTCGGGTGATTTTCTTGCTTCGCTACGCAGGACAAGCAGGGGAAAAATACACGCAATTTCAACAGTGTTCATGCCCACACGCTCAAGGTCAACAAACTAAAAACCACGGCATATCCCTTTCAACCGGCTAGGGTTTCAGACGATTGTGCATGAAACGGCGCGACAAAAAAACTATTCAGGGATGCGGGCAAAATGAAGGTCGCAATGGCAATGGGAACCATCAGATACTTCAAGAAAAGCACATAGAACCCCCCTTGCACAATCATTACCACCCGGGGCATCTTGGTGCAGACGACGTAATGGTCGTTTGCACCCAACCCCCATTCCCTACGCGTAGGGATTCACAAACAAAGGGATGCTAGCCAAAATACTACTCCACGGGTTAAAAACGCCTCCCCCCCCTGACTGTGGATAGTAAAACCCCCGAAACTCTTCAATATATAGGTGCAACCACGGGGAGAAAAGAAACAATCCTGACAACCCTAACCGCAACAAGCATTAACCCAATGCTTCGAATGGAATGGGGTAGGGAAAACAAAACCTACCTGGCAATGAAAAGTAACCGACGTGTATGATGGGACGAAGACGGTCAGCTCCTACGGCTGCCACCTGGATGTGGGTACACCTACAGTGGGGTTTGAACAAGCTTGGGAGGTCGACAACGCGGTGGGAGTGAATAATCAAGACAGTTCAAATGAAAATGATAGAATAATCCAATTCACCCGGACCCCATATATACAAATGGTCGACACGTGCGGCGGGAAATAGATTGGATGGCTGAATGCCTTTGGGTCAGAAGTTGAAAGCCAACTTCCTTCCGCAACGGCGGACGACCAGAGCATTAATCCATCCGCGGAAATATGGATGGCAGGAAAACTAACAATCAGACGTCAGACAGCTTTTGAATCAAAGGCTAAAATCCTACTTTGCTCCGCAACGGCAGAAGGCCGAACCGGAAATCCTTCCGCAACGGTTGGGATAACCGGGAGGAAAACTTGAATCGGACGAAAACTTTTGACATATCGGCAAGCCTGGCACTTCCCTCATCCGCAACGGCGGAAACATAAAGCCTCCCACCATCCGCAACGAGACTTAAGCCGAAAGAAACAATACTTAAAGGCTCAGAAAGTTTAAAACTTTGGCAGCCGCAATGGCGGAAAAATAAAGGACTTCGGGAAAGCGACTAAAGCCTAACGCGTTGGCTAGCGGATTGCTTTATACATCGGGTGTTAAAACTCTTTGGGAGCCACAACGGCGGAATAAATTATGAGAAAAACTTCCGATGAAAAACCACAAAACATCCGACGTGAAAACAAACAAATAGGAAAAATAATCGAAGTGCACCGAAAATCTATCCGCAGCGGCAGAAAAAGAAGTGACAATGGTTCCGATGGAAAACCAAAACCTAGCCGATTTCACCAACCGAATCGGGAGAAAATTCGAAGTTAAAACTAAACATCCATCCGCAATGGAGGGGAAAGAAACGACAAGTCTTTCCAATCTAAACCCAAAAATCAGCCGATGCGAGAGACTGACAGATCGAAAGACAAAAAATGCATTTCCTTCTGCAACGGCGAAAGACCAAAACGAAGATTCACCCGCAATGGCGGAAGATCAAAACAAAATACCTTCCGATTTAAGCATGCTTCAAATGCAATTAAAGGAAAATGATGAAGGTTTGATTAATCATTGAAATTCTTAATCATTTTATAAAATTGAAAAACATCTATAGATCAATCCAAGCATAAGCAAGTCTTTCTGAAATGTTCTCAAACCAAATCCAAGAAGACAATCAAACTAATTCAAGCAAAAGGAGGGTCCTAAATTTTTTTGGAATTTTGGGAAATTTGTTGCAGCTGCAACAATTGGCGACTACCTGGTGAACCCCAGGTTTTTGAATTAACTCCTTCCTAGTGCAAGACCGTCTGAATAAGAGTTGAAATCTTCTAGATGTTTGTATCCTTGGGCTGGCCAACTTAAGCATTTAAACGATTGAGAAGTAGACTATTCTTTGGTAAATGGTAACATCAGAAATATTGCAAGTCTGAATAACTCTTTTGAGGCCAAATAAGTGAGGTTTATTTTTCCTTTCCTTAGGTAGTTTCCAGCTTGGACACCACAGGATCGTAACAGATAATAAACAGTATTATCCTTTTGTTCCTCATTCCCGTGCCAACTACACTTTTGTGCCTTTTGAACCTTAGTTCTTTTGATATGAGTCCTCCTGCATGCCTTTCTTACTGAATTTTAATTCAGGATCCTCTATCCCATAGTGTCCTTTTGTGTGAACAGTGTACTTCATATTTCAGTTCACGGATGGAGAGGATCTTGTGGCAATTTAGTACTTCATGCTTTGATACTTTTCTTTGATATGTATTGTTTTTCTTTAAGGAGTTTTGACTCTTGATAGCTTTTAGCTTTGCTAAAATTATGGCATGGGATCATTTATATATGATATACTGTTTACTTTGCTTCCTTTCCATGGGTCTTTTGTTGTTACCCCCTTGGATATTTAAGATGTGAAATGGATGGAGCCTCGAAATAGTATTCCAGACCTCTTTTACTTCTGAGTTATTTACAGGGGTTAAGTAAGACTTCAATGAATGCATTACCAGTTAGGAAAACTACTACTAGAAGACAGTCTATACTTTAAAGCACAGTCTTTTGCTCAATATTTCAGTTAATAAAGAACCCTGATGTTTCCATTACAACCAAAAGTTTGCCTCTTTATTCAAAACCCAAAAAAAAATGCTAGCAAAGCAATAAAAGAAAACAACATCAAATCAAATAATCAAAAGAAAAAGCATCAAAGCATTAAATAACACTAAACAATTTATTTATGTACAATACAAAAAAGAAAGAAAAAATTCACCCACTCCTGAAAAAATTCAAATCTAGAGAGCTAAAGGGTGGGCTGGATCATAGACATAAGATATCTAACCATGGTCTAGCTGGGCTATTTTTGAAACTGAACACATGTCTACTATCCTACAATCGCCTCTTACAGCTTAAAGAAGTTGAAGGAGCTCAGGCTGAGTGTTAGTCATAGAACTGGCCTTGCTTGAGGTATAATGTCTTAGCTTACACTCAGTCAGATAGTTTCCCAGGATAGAATCAGCAGATTCATTTCCTTCCCCTAGCTTAGTGATGGCATACTTCATATAAGGCTCTCTCGAAATCTTAATCTTATTTGGGGTACCCTTGAGAGGCAATAATAGATGAGACCAATCCGAAGTAAAATATCCTTTTAACCTGGCAGACCAATCTCTGTTCAGAATAAGCCCATATCCACTAGGTATGTCAGCCACAGTAATGTCAATAAATTGACAAATCTTGTTATTTGCAGACACGCGAATGAGGACGTTTTTCATTTCTCCCACTACTTTGACACCTGAGCTGTCTAATTGCGTTACTTCACAAAATGTGGACTTCGGCTTTCCATTAATCTTTTTGTAAATCTCCATAGGCATAACATTCACCGCTGATCCAGAATCTACCAAGCAATTATGCACAATGTGGTTTAGCATTTCTAGGGTCAAAAGAAAAGGTGGGGTATCAGCTTTCTCTTCCCAACCTGGTTCTATGTCTTCTTATCCTGGTTGGTTTTGAGTAGGCAAATCCTTTTCATGCTCTCTAATTTCATTAGTGTTTTCCTCACTAACACCTATCAGTTCTTCTACAGGTTTGACAGTCTCAGTGATTGGCTCTACCTCTTGGTTGAGGGTATTGGCTCTAGGTGTTTTGTCCTCAACCTTCACCTGTACTTGTCTCTTGACATTCTTTTGTAGCCTTTTGATCTTCAACATTGTTAAATCAATGTCCTCTATTAATGTAGGTGTGCATTCAGTCTTGAGAGCGCTCTTCAGTGTCAAACAACGAGATACCATTCCATGAAAGCATATTGTCATTATCTTGTTTCTCCATAGCCTGGGTTTTCTCCTCCTCCTTGCTACTGTTCTTGGTTACTTTAGAATCTAGCATCTGATTCATAACCAGTGTTATCAAATTCAACCATTGCGGGAACTTCTTTTCCGAATGAGGTTGTTGGTGAAAAGTGCAGAAATTATCACCCCCTACTTCTGTTATGTTTACTGATGGTAGATGTGGGGGAGGGACTTGCCATTGGTTGTTATCCTCTCTTTTTGGATAATAGGTTTTGTGAGTTTTCTAAGCTTCCCTCCCTTTCTCCAGGTCTATTATTCTATTGGATAGATTCTGCATCATTTTTAGCATTCCCTGATAATCATGTGAGTGATCCTCTTTAGGTTTAGACAGCAGTAAAGCTCTTCTCCCGGTAGTCTTCTCTTCAGGTAAGTCAGGGTAATATTCTACACTTTCCATTTCAGCTTCTACCCTTCCTGCCTCTTCATAAGTCTCTACCAATGTAGGATTGGCTTTTATTTTAGCGAACATAGCTAACTCATGTCCCAGGGAAGATGTATAATATTCAATTACGACCTTGTCTGAGGGTCTGTCAGCTTCAGAAAAATTCTTTAGGTATAATGAGAATCTTTGAGTGAACTTATGTACCTTTTCATTCTTCTCTTTTCTTAACAAACCAAGACCTTTCATCAATGAGGCATGCATTTTTTGGGCTGTGTATTTACTCCTGAAAACCCTTTCAAAAGTGTTCCAGTCTGGGATCGAGTTTGCGGGCAGGGCAAAGTACCATGAAGCAGCTGCCCCTTTCAAGGTATGAGGGAATAATCTACAGAAAACATCTTCGTACTCCCCAGCCCTTAACCCTTCTACTGCTAAATAAAAACTCTGCAAGTGATCATCTACAGCAGTCTTTTCCTCAGGGTCAAACTTAGGCAGCAGCTTATAAAAACCCTGAGGTAAGTTATGCAAAGGAGGCATAAGGTTCAAAGGTGATCTAGATTTCCAAGCAGGTAATGGGTTGGGTTGGTTCACAATCACACCAGCCATACGTACAGGCAAAAGAACAAAAAATCTGAGCAAAGAGCAACGTAGGGTGAGAACAAGATTTCCTACTTCAAAGGTATAACCGAAACTGGTAAGTACTTGGGTCAGGCTGAAAGCTTCAAAATATCTATGGGTAAGGTATCCTTGGGAAAAATAAGTTTCCATGGCCAGCCATTCACTGGAGGCCCTCCTTCTAGCACCAAAACTGTTGAGGCATGTAAATTCTCAGGCTACAACAGTAAGGGATTCTCCCCAATCAACGTTCCCAACTAGCCTGTTGACTGTTTCGTATAGGGAATCCATCCGGTTTACGGTCCGGCTACCATAGGTCAAGTAACAAAACAAAGGTTTTACCGGTTGCGGCCCGATCCACCGAGTTTTTGTATTTTTTGACTTAATGAATGGGATGCATATACCTAATTAACCATGCAGGGTGATGAGGATGCAGGGAGCAGGCACAATGTGATGCGCAGGTTCTTTTCCTCTCGTCTTAAGGCTCACATGCATCTATATCACATATGCAACAATGAAATGAACTAACTATCTATCTATCTACCTATCCCAGAGGACCCCAAATGTGATTTATTTATGAGTAATGAGGATTATTCATGCATCATAACCAGAAATTACAGGTAGTTGATATTCTTATCTACAACACATGAAAGATTTAAGATATTTCAACAATCAGATAGCCAACTGTTTCATAAGCAGCATACATTACTCATAGTGACATTTCCACAAAATGAACCAGAAATCATTTAAACAAGAACATAGGTTCAGAGAGTTAGAACGATCTCACGGTTGATGGACAAAAACTGGAAAACAAAATAGTTCATCTTTCAGTCATCCACAGCATAACATTTGGAAATTCCACCAATCTTTCTCTAGCAGGCAAACCATAATTCTTTATTGCAAAGAGAAATAGTTCTTCTTACAATATTGTTTTCTAGTCTAACTAGGAAAAATCCCTCTTTTCCCTTCTGAGCTTTCTATCTTTATACAAAAAGGTGAGACTGTTGGGCTGCCCAAAGTGACCTTTAGGCTCCCAACCCCTTGTTTCCCAACGTTCTGCTTTTCTTAAATGTTTTATAAAAAATAATTACAAATTACAATAATGACTGATCCTTCATGAGGAGGGTCCCACTTGAGCATCTAGAAACTTCTTCTATGATGCATCATAAGAGGAAATGCCTTCAAATGCGCAGGGTTCCAAAAATTGAATGTTGATTTCAAATTTTTCGGCCTGGTTCTTTATGGCTTCCACTCTGGCTGCACTTAACCGAAGCTGGTCTTCCAGGATTTGCACACTAAATGCTAAATGGCCTACTTCGCTTCTCAGAATCTGGTCATCAATGGCCTTAATGTGCTGCATTATTGATTCTTCATCCTGATGTCTTTTTTGCAACATCTCCATAAATGAATCATGGTCTGGGAAATCATCCAGCCTCTTCTCGGCCTCTACCTGGCACCAGTTGTAGGTAATGAGAAGACTTCTAAAAAGCTCAGTGCATAATCCCTTTGTCTTTTTAACTGCCTTCTTGAAAAATTCAGCTGTGTTGATGGCAAACTCCACTAGGTTATAGTCTCGCTTGAGGGCTTGTTTATCTTTTGATGGCAGCTCTGCTGGAGTTTCTTCATTGTTTTCCAGCCTCTCCATTCTTGCAGTCGGGACCTCGAGGACATCCTGAGATCTGTCCACAAAGTAAGATGCAGTTTCCAAGATCTCTTCCAATCGTCCATTGATCTGCAACACTCTACATCTTTCTTCTTCAATAGTAGTCTATAGCTACAGCATCTTGGCCTTTTGGGCCAAGACATGCTCTTTGAATGGCTGGAGGTTAACCTGCTGTTCTCTTGCTTCCTCCAGAGAAGTTTTTAGCGAAGAAATCTGTTGCTAGTGTTCCTTCTTCAGTTCTTGGGTGTGCAGATCATTGGCCTCCAAGAGGATCTTTTTCTGCTCTTCTAGCTCCTCCACCTTTTCCAGTAGCTGTTCCTTTTCAGTTCTTAACTCTTGGTATTCTTTCTGTACTCTTTCCAGAGACTCCTGTGTCATTTCCAGCACTTGTATTTCTCCTTGGAGGGCCTGTACTTCAGCTCTTGAGGACTTCATTTCTCTTTGCATATCTTCATATTTCCTCTTGAGCCTGTTTCTTTCCTCCCTCTCTTTCCTCAATGTATCCTTCAACTGAGTAGAGGATTTCTTGGACTGCTCCAAGTCAGTTATTACCTTGTCCATGTTATCTTCTGAGGCGTGGAGGAGTGCAGTCCCGGCTCCCAGGGTGAGCCTTGGATCCTGGTCTGTTCCTAACATAACAGCTGTATCCATTATCATTTTACCAGGCATACTTCCTGCTTCTACTTTCCTTTCTGTTCTCTTCATTATTCTTTTTGTTTCCCTATCATAATATACAGTGTTGAAATCAGGGATTTCTTCCCCTTTCTTCTGAACAAAAGGAACCAGCTTGAGAGTGGGGACCATGGGAGTGCTAGCAGCAGGTACTTGTGGGTCCTAAACCTCAGGGTTCTCAATATATTGGGTCTACCCTCCAGCTATGTCAGAAGTTGACTATTCTATCTCAGTCTATGTCAGTTTTAACCTCTATGCCTCCTGCTTTTGAAGCTCCTCATCAAGCTTTCTCTTCGCTTCTTCAGCTGCTTTTCTAGCTGCTTCTTCTACCTCTTTAGCTGCTTCCTGGGATTTACCAACTGCTTCTTCGGTAGCTCTTCTTTTCTCTTCTTCTTTCGTATGCAGCCATTCTGCTGCTTCTTTTTCCAACCTCTGGGCTTCTTCATTTCTCCTTTTGGCTTCTTCCTTAGCCTTAGCCTGTTCATCCCCCTTTCCACCTTTGGTGGTGATCTTCTTCGTGAATCTCCTCTTCAGTGCTGTCATGTTCAGGGCATTTGGGAAGACAGATTCATCCCTATCAAAATGGTGGGTATACTCATAATGCACCTTGTTTTCCTTACAATGCTCCGCAATTTTACCATGGGAGTCATTTCTGTGAACACCTATTTCAAGAAATCTAGAAAAATTCTATTACAAGGACTTCTATGACATTGAATTTTTTGTAAACATTTTATTTATTTCATTTAATTTGTAAAAATTATGCATTAAAGAAATATTCCATTAAAATTGGAAAAACTAATCCTAGAAAGAATGTTTTTATTGATCACAAATTTTATTTACTCCAAGTGTTTTTAATATACAATCATAAAAAATGAAATGTTGTATCATTTATAACTAGTTCGGTATGCCATAAATTAGGAGGAGTATATGAAAATTTGTAATTTGTTGAATCGTGAGAAAAAATATTCATGAAGATATAAAATGTAGGATTATGAAGTTAAGTTGCACACATAATTGCATGTTTTATTACAAGAAGATCTCTATCTATATTTGAAGTGAACAAAGTATCATATTAAATATTTTTATTGTTAAATAACATATTATAATATAGCATGATTGGAAGGAAATCACAATATTAAATTAAAATAAAATAAATTATAAGAAATGTATTAATGTCAAACCAAATAATAACTATAAATTCGTCAAAATTGGGATAGTTGTTAGGTACAACATTATACATACACAATGAACGTGTGAATAAATCGAATTAAGATAATGTGTCTACTATCTATGCCTAGAGTCCAATTATAGCGGGATGTAGTAGTTGATAATATATTTGAGATGTTTGAATTTGGTGCTTAATGGATCCAACATCCCCCCAATAGTCAATCAAGGGACTTGCTAGTCGAATCGAAACTAAAAAAGGGGATTATAAACAACATTGTGAGGATGTCATAGTTGAAGGGAAGGTACCTCATTTACATTGCTTCACTAGTCTAGAAGTTGAGATGATGTTGTGATTTTCTTGCCTCTTAGAATTGCCTCTAGGTAGCACCAAGAAAGAGGAAATCATCTTGGTGGTGTTTGGTAAGGGAGATCGTTTGAGAAAGAAAGATATGAGCTTTAGGTAATCCCTTATGTATATTGATGTTAGGCACCACTACTCTAGGTATCTATGGAAGGCTCAACACCATTGCTCTATCTCGACTATAAGCCTATGCGATTAAACCAGGAACTACCCTAGAGGTACCATCTTGAGTGCATGCATCCACTG
>LPNX010381181.1:48007-60351 GCA_001517045.1 Pseudotsuga menziesii
CAATTCATTTGAACTAATTATATGTTAATATCTGCATACTACCTATATTTACAGTTTTTAAGTTTAAATCAAGCAAACTATTTATATGTTCATTTTTACATACAACCTCATACGATATTTTAATTTTCAAGAAATTATAAGAAAAATTCNTACAATGTCAAGAGATTCTTTTATGGAACACATTTGAAGAAATGTTTTTGCATGTGGACGAAACCAAAATGATTTTTTCTCTATCGTGTAATCTGCGGCCCTTCCCATTTTCTCAATAAATTCTTTTTGTGATGCATCACCATCAACGCTCTGATAGAAAATGTTATTCAATTCAAAAACAACTAATTTCTTTTGACTTATAATAGCTGCAAAACAATAATGGATATCATGGTTAATTCATTTTATTCATGCTACATAAATTATTAATAAAAAAAATTGTTGAAGAAATACACTTACTTTGAGTATTTTGTATACTAGTTATAGATAAGCCACACTTCTCTTATATTGTCTTCATAGAACCTACAGCCAAAATAACAAACGTTCAATCAAATACCAATAATACTTCTTTAAATCAAATTTTGTTTTATAAGACATATTTTATGTTTAATTGAAAATAAGAGATGTGTGAAGTACCTGATATGATATCATGTTCTTGACTATGTCTTTGTTTCACATTCCCTTGATCACTATCTTTTTTCTCCTTATTTGCCACTGTAATAAACATATGAAATGTTATAAAATGTATCAACGAATAAAATTCATTAAATAAATAGACATACAATAAATCATATTAAAGAGTTGTGATGGTATTATGTTTTTCATTATAGTTCTTTGGCACATTCGCTTGATTCATGTACCTGGTATGGTATATTCTTCGTCTTGTATTTGCATCTCCAAAATTTCTTCAACATTGTGCACACTATGTTGATCATTGCTTTGTTGCAAAGTGTCGTCATTGTTTTCTTTACAATATCCGCCATTAGTAGTTATAGTAAACATCTTGTTAATCAAGATTTATAAATAGCATAGAATCCAAAGAATCACTAGAGAAAGAACAAAACAAGTACAATACATGGATTTTCCAACAGCAATATATTAGACATTGGTTTTTGCAATTGGAAGGATTCTTGATTAGTCAACATGGTAGTCCTTTGTAACTCATTTTCTACGACACATGCCATTCTTCTTCCATATGTACAGCAAGCCTGCTGTAAATTTGTCCCCGCATAAAGAGAAATAATCAAATTTAGATCACTATGTTGTTGATGCATTTGCAATAATTATTCCCAGAATTCAAAATCTCTCTCATTTTCATCAGATATGTCTCTAAAAATGTGAGAGTATCTTGAGGCCTCTAAACTTTTTGACTCTTCACTATAGAAATGTATAGTTAAAACTATATCATAACTATAGTTATTTTGTTCTTTATATTCATAAAGACCGGTAGCCATTTTATAGTTGAAATTTGAGTCCTTTACAACAATCTCCAGAGCTTGGCGTACATCCTTACAAGACCAAATTTCTACTAAGATAATCATAGTAAAATCTTTCAACCCATTTTTTCGATTAAAAATCGAAACAATTCAATATAGTGATCCTTAAGGAATGATTCATCTTTCAAAGCCAATGTATCCAACACAACAAAGTCAGTGTATAACATTGGTTGAAACTGACAAGGAAAAGAGTGCAAAAGTGTTGACGAGAGGCTAGGACCCCCATAATGACAACCGAATTCAAAATTGTTCACAATTTCCTGTATATCTGTCGATGCATCAATTATTCTATCAAGGACCACACAGGCTTATGGAGAAAGGGACTCTATTTTTGTATTTCGTGATCTTTTTACATATTTACACCCTTCCATTGTCTTACAGAAGTTGGCAAATATGATATCAGTAATTCCATAATGCTCAAGAATATTGGATATTGTAAGAATCTTATCATTCAGATTCTTATCATGACTTTTGCAATATGTTACCATTGCCTCCAAAATTGTTCTTTTGGTTTTCAATTGTGAACAATAATCTTTCATTTTTATGGCATTGGTTGGATGGTTCACTGTAATAGAAAACCAGATAGTTCCATCCAATAGTTTATCTGCTATAGAACACATTTCTTCAGCGGTTAGTCCCTGAAGGGGATGGAAAGAACTTGATACCAAACTGTTTAGACTATTTGTCTTATATTTTGGATCCTTAGGTTGGTTTGGAGAACACATTAATGTCCCTAGTTTGTAACAATTAAAAACAACTTCCCATTTATCCCAAGTAGTATCATCAAGATATAACAAGACTTTTTTTTCAGCAAAGTTTGTTAGTGGACAATCGAAGAAAGAGCACAACATTTCATCATCAACCTGTTAAAAAATAACAAATATAAATTAGTAAGAATGTGATATAAAAAATAAAATAGCCATGAATTTAGTTAAAACAATATAAACTAAGTGCAAAAAACAAAATTTTCATACCTTGTCTTCAGCCGTCTTAGAATTCCCACATTTTTGTTTCTTTAATTTATTTGTGGCAATTAGGAATTGTCTTGCAGATCGCACATAATCAATGAATGGAGTTTTGAAGAACACTGTGTTTGCAGAATTTAATTGGCAGCAAATAGAAATCACCACACTGGGAGCAACTAATGGATCTAAGAATCGAGCATTACGTTCTTTGTACTTCTGTTTTGCCTCCCCAGATAGATTGAATTTAGGATTTGATAATATTTCTTTTGCTGCTTGAATGGTGTGTTGCCCATCAACTATCCAAAAATTGATGTTCTTGGCATTTATATCCATTTCATTCATGATTTTCACAGGGTTTCCAATCGGATCAGGCTCTTTTGTGTCAAATGGAATCAGAAGAGCATCAGGCAATGATGCTTGAAATTTCTGTAGGAATGATTTTATTAATACTCGAACATTTAAATCATTCCGTGATCTCAATTTATATAACTTGGGTGCTTCTACACATCTTCGAACATCCACCTTCATGGTAAAAGAGATTGAAAATAAATAACTGTCCTTAAAATTTTCATGGATTTCATCGCATTGGTCAGCAAGCTTCTCTATCTGAGAGTATTCTTTTTGGGATTTTACAAACTCTGTAGTAGGCATGAACTCACTTTATTTAATGCTCTATTCTAGCTCAGCTAAATATACCCTTCTCAAAGCAAGCAATTGAGCCTCGAGTTTATCATCTGGTATTTTATCAAGTAGTTTACCTCTTTGTTGCAAATAAAGAAACACGGATGATGTTTTCTTACATCTCACATAGCGATATTTCATAACGTTGGTATTACGTTGTACAAGATCATCACAACTCTTTAGACCAGATTCATTGAAGCTCTCAAAACTGTCCAACTTAAACTGTGACTTTTTTATTGACTCTGGAAATTATGTATTAGTATCAATCAAATCTGGTATAAATTTTGTGTAATCAACTTGGCAAGAAAATAATTTCACTTCATTTTCTTCAATTACCTCCATTTGAAAATCGATCTGACTATGATTGAGAGCATAGCAACTAACACTTATCCCTAGCCTTTGTATATCATTTCCATCCATGGATCCAAATAGATACATATCTGGAAACATATTCATGGGACTTTCAATCTCAACATACCAATCTTCGACATACTCATATGCAGTAGATGTTTTGAACTTTTTAATCATTTCAAAATTAGAACCCATTGTTGAATTTATAATCTGAGTTGAATGACGCTTTTGTTTTTCGAATGCTGATTGTGGCATTTTACTTGCTTTGGAGACGACAGCTTCTAAAAACAATAATAAGCAATTATTACTATAAATAAAATGAAATCAAAATCACAAATATTACGATATAGTCTTCTAGTCTAACCATTTAGAAATGAGAGAATAATATTCAAAACCACCATACCAAATGGGGGAGACGTTGTTTGTGTGTCACTTGTAATTCGTTTTTTCTTCAAATTATTCCTTGGAATTGTCATTGCACCAGAGTCCATAGCTTCTAAAAACAATAATAAATAGTTGACTATAAGTTTAAATTGTTTTAAAAATATATGAAATAATGAGCATTATCAAACAATATTCTATTACATGTCTTTTATTCACATGCACAAGAATAATAAGGGTCATGTGTTATGTAAACATATTAAATACTTAAAGATAAATAAAAATCCATTACATCTAGAACAAATAGAGACTCATTAAAAAGAAAAGTTTTCCTTCTCAAAAATGCTAGAAGGAAATGCTTATGCTAAAAAGAAAGCTAGCAGTCGCTAGCTTTCCTTGATTTTTTTCCATGTGCTTATTTCAAAATAGAGCACATGGCACAAGCTCAAGGTATAAGCTACCAACCACCAATCACCATGGACATAATTTTTCTATTGGAAAGCTAGCAACTGCTAGCGTTCTTTCTAGCATAGTATGTGTTATTATCCTATAAGTAAATACTTATGCTAGAAGGAAAGCTAGCAGTCACTAGCTTTTCTTGATCTTGTGCCATGTGCTTATTTGAAAATAGAGTACATGGCACAAGTTCAAGGCTTTCCTTGATCTTGTGCCATGTGCTTATTTGAAAATATAATACATGGCACAAGTTCAAGGTATAAGCTAGCAACCACCAATCACCATGCCTAGGGTTTTTCTATTGGAAAGCTAGCAACTGCTAGCTTTCCTTCTACCATAAGCATGTATGACATGCTAGAAAAAATGTTTATGGTAGAATGAAAGGTAGCATTCGTTCAAAATAGATCACATGGCACAAATTCAAGGTAGAAGCGAGCAACCACCAATCACCATGTAAAGCTAGCGACTGCTAGCTTTCCTTCTAACATAAACATGTGTGTTATGCTATAAGTAAATACTTATGCTAGAAGGAAATATAACATTCATTCAAAATAGAGCACATGGCACAACCTCAAGGTATAATCTAACAACCACCAATCACCATGGACAGGGTTTTTCTATTGGAAAGCTAGCGACTGTTAGCTTTCGTTCTAGCATAAGCATGTGTGTTTATGCTAGAAGGAAATGATTATGCTAGAAGGAAAGCTAGCAACTGCTAGCTTTCCTTGATATTTTCCCATGTGCCTATTTCAAAATAGATCACATGACGCAAGCTCAAGGTATAATCTAGCAACCACTAATCACCATGGACATGATTTTTCTATTGGAAAGCTAGCGACTGCTAGGTTTCATTCTAACATAAGTATGTGTTATTATCCTAGAAGAAAATTCTTATGCTAAAAGGAAAACTAGCAGTCGCTAGCTTCCCTTGATCTTGTTCCATGTGCTTATTTGAAAATAGTGTACATAGCACAAGCTCAAGGTATAAGCTAGCAACCACCAATCACGATGCTCAGGGTTTTTCTATTGGAAAGCTAGCGACTGATAGCTTTTATTCTAACATAAGCATGTGTGTTATGATAGAAGGAAATGCTTATGCTAGAAGGAGAGCTAGAATTCGTTCAAAATAGAGCACATGGCATAAGCTGAAGGTATAAGCTAGAAACCATCAATCACCATGAACAGGGTTTTTCTAATTGAAAGCTAGCGACTGTTAGCTTTCCTTCTAGTATAAGCATGCATTTATTTTAGGAGGAAATGCTTATGCTAGAAGGAAAGCTAGCAGTCACTAGCTTTCCTTGATCTTTTGCCATGCGCTTATTTCAAAATAAAGCACATGGCACAAGCTCAAGGTATAAGCTAGCAACCACCAATCACCATGGACATGATTTTTCTATTGGAAAGCTAGCGACTGTTAGCTTTCCTTCTATCATAAGTATGTGTTCTTATCCTAGAAGGAAATGCTTATGCTAGAAGGAAAGCTAGCAGTCCCTAGGTTTCCTTGATCTTGTGCCATGTGCTTATTTGAAAATAGAGTGCATGGCACAAGCTCAAGGTATAAGCTAGCAACCACTAATCACCATGCCCAAGGTTTTTCTATTGGAAAGCTAGCGACTGCTAGCTTTCCTTCTAACATAAGCCTGTGTTTTATGCTAGAAGGAAAGATAGAATTCGTTCAGAACAGATCACATGGCACAAGCTCAAGGTATAAGCTAGCAACCGCCAATCACCATGGACATGATTTTTCTATTGGAAAGCTAGCGACTGCTAGCTTTCCTTGATCTTGTGCCATGTGCTTATTTGAAAATAGAGTACATGGCACAAGTTCAAGGTATAAGCTAGCAACCACCAATCATCATGCCTAGGGTTTTTCTATTGGAAAGCTAGAAACTGCTAGCTTTCCTTCTACCATAAGCATGTGTGACATGCTAGAAAAAAATGTTTATGCTAGAATGAAAGGTAGCATTCGTTCAAAATAGAGTACATGGCACAAGCTCAAGGTATAAGCTAACAACCACCAATCACCATGGACATGGTTTTTCTATTGGAAAGCTAGCGACTGTTAGCTTTCCTTCTAGCATAAGCTTGTGTGTTTATGCTAGAAGGAAATGCTTAGGCTAGAAGGAAAGCTAGCAATCGCCAACTTTTCTTGATCTTGTACCATGTGCTTATTTGAAAATAGAAATATGGCACATGCTCAAGGTATAAACTAGCAACCACCAATCACCATGTCCAGGGTTTTCTATTGAAAAGCTAGCGATTGCTAGCTTTCATTCTAACATAAGCATGTGGGTTATGCTAAAATGAAATGCTTATGCGAGAAGGGAAGCTAGCATTCGTTCAAAATAGAGCACATGGCATAAATTCAAGTTATAAGCGAGCAACCACCAATCACCATGTAAAGCTAGTGACTGCTAGCTTTCCTTCTAACATAAACATGTGTGTTATGCTATAAGGAAATACTTATGCTAGAAGGAAAGCTAGCGTTCGTTCAAAATAGAGCACATGGCACAAGCTCAAGGTATAATCTAACAACCACCAATCACCATGGACAGGGTTTTTCTATTGGAAAGCTAGCAGTTGGTAGCTTTCCTTGATATTTTTCCATGTGCTTATTTTAAAATAGATCACATGACACAAGCTCAAGGTATAAGCTAGCAACCACCAATCACCATGGACATGATTTTTCTAATGGAAAGCTAGCGACTGCTAGCTTTCATTCTAACATAAGTATGTGTTGTTACCCTAGAAGGAAATTCTTATGCTAGAAGGAAAGCTAGCAGTTGCTAGCTTTCCTTGATCTTGTACCATGTGCTTATTTGAAAATAGAGTACATGGCACAAGCTCAAGGTATAAGCTAGCAACCACCAATCACCATGCTCAAGGTTTTTCTATTGGAAAGCTAGCGACTGATAGTTTTTCTTCTAACATAAGCATGTGTGTTATGCTAGAAGGAAATTGTTATGCTAGGAGGAGAGCTAACATTCGTTCAAAATAGAGCACATGGCAAAATAGAGCCCATTGTATTTCATGTAGGCTCGAAATGAAAAGTCATGACTTAAATGAAAAGACATGTCAGTTTTCACTATACTTATGGAGAAATATATGATTAATATCATGTGAATCATTTAGAGAGGACTTGTGCCAAGTTCATTAATATGTTTGGGGTGTTCACGAACCCTCTTTCTTAAACAAAGGAGACAAATAATCAAGAGGAGGATGAGAATGAGACGAAGAGAAAAAAATATTGACAAGTAGTGAATCTCCAATGGGATGTACTTCCATGGATTTTTCAATATAAGTACTTGATATTGAATCACTCGTAATATTTGAAATTGTAAAAAATAAAATGTAAAATTTAAAAACCTTTGTTGTTAGAAATTCTTATCAACTTCTACAAGAAGACCTTCCAAATGATTATAAGGATGTGGGGGCTTGATAAACATGCAATTATGTTTGTCCTAAGTTTCACCATTTAAAATCAAAACAAAAAAACAACTTCAAGTGCATGTTTACCCAGCTCTTCAAAACTACACATATTGTGTGGATAAAGAATTCTACTTCGAATTTTTATTGTTCCCGCTCTAATCTATCGTGGTTAATGGACTATGAACAAGACAAATCACAAGCTACAAATAAGTGTAAAAGGTGCAACAAGTGAGTGATATGTTCAAAGTCAGTTTAGTGAAAGAGTCACAAAATGTAGGTTATTTTTAATTATGAGTTTGGTAGGTTGAATATATAAATATAAAAAAAGTGTATGGTTTTCTGCGGATATGTAACTGGGCCTTCCAAAAGCACAATTGATGGTGACAATGGAGTCCACACACCAATTGACTAGTGAAGGTAAGAAAGAGGCAGTTCTACTGGCGATGGGGCAAATGTTCCAATCTAGAAGACTTGGCAACACCTCCCAACGACAATAGATGACTTTAGGAGTCAATTGCACCCACAAGTGCTCCTTGGTGATTTCCTAACTTTGGCCACTAAGATACCTTGCGTCAAGTGTGGATCTGTGGTTTGGCCTGTACGGTATAGTGTCGTCTCCCTACAACGAGTTGGGTGACTCGTAGGGGAGAGCAGGGAAACTATACCTCGGCTTTAACCTCCTTGGGCACGGCGCACTTCTGATCTGGGTTTTCTTTTAACACTTGCTTATAGCAGGATTTATAAAGCACCCTATAAGTCAGCAATGCTATGTTTCAAAATATACCTAATGAAAGTAGATTAGAGGGCATTAATGGATGCCTAGCCCAATCAATCCTACCTAACTAATTTATGTTTTGTGACCTCATGTGAAGCTTGGAGGCTACACCAAGAATATAATTTTTGAGATAATTTCTATTGCTAATAACAAGTAAATTATACAAAGACACTACCTCTAGTTTTCTATTGCTAATAACAATTAAATGTTAAATATAGATTACCTCTAATGCGAAAATAGACATAAACATAGTAAAATATACATAAAGAAGACCTCCTTCATTATAGCTTTTATACCAAATTAAGTTTATTGGTTTACTTAAAGACCTGTGAACAAAAAAATAAATAAATTGAACCCATATAAATGATAGACTATAAATCATCATATTTTTATGTCATTAACCAAGTAGTTCTTTTATCATTACATTTTGTTAACTCATTAAACAACATACAACTGTATTAACTAAAAGTTATACCTAAACTTTAAACTAATTTAAAAACTATTTCTATAAAATTCATTTTCATTTTGTAAATAATATTAAAACATATCCTTATATATTATATTTTCACTTTTTAAAATATATGGAAACTCAATTTTCAAATTTTTTGATTTTCCCAATTAAAAACGGAGAGTATGTCAAAGCATACATTATTTTTGTGTCTTTCCCTTTGCTTTAACTCCATACACTATAGGAAAAAAAAGGCAACAGGTTAAACTATAGAATGTTGATTGTCACTATTTTTAGCTTGTAACAAGTAAACAAAATGACTTTACAAGTTTATATTAAAGTGTTTTTTCTAAATATTTATATTAATTATTGACTATAATAAAAAATTTAATGGTTAAAAATGTATATTAAAATATTATTTTAAATATTTATAAATATTCATATTTAAGAATTAAATATAATAAAAACATATACATACCCATCACCACTTTGTTTTGAGTGGATGTGGGAGAAGATCACAAATGACAATGGAGAAAATTGGAGGTTCCATTTAATGAAGGATTAAATGTGTATTCTTTATTGAAAAATATATAAGTAATAAAAAAAATTCATTTAACATGGATAATCAAAATTTTTAAAAATGATTCAAACAATTTAAATAATATTTAATATTATAAACTTTGTAAGAGTTTAAGACCATGTTTATCCTAACCAAAACATAATAGACTAAAAATAAAAGACCATGTTTATCCTAACCGAAACATAATAGACTAAAAATCATGAGATGGTTATTTAGGAATCACAGGTTCATTGAACTTCAAGGCTTCAACCTTGAAGTTCGAAATTTGATGAAACTGAAATAAATTCTCAAGTTCGTTTATGTTTAGAAAACTTCATGGACGAATCTTAGTTCGATTTGGAATGGAGGTGATCCTATATGCAAATTTGAACCTAAAGGTGATTTGAATTTAGCATTGAAGGGAACTGGAAGGTGAAATTTATCTTTAGAATTGTTATTTAATTTGTGTTCTTCATGTTTTATAATTTATAAATGAAAAATGCAAAACCCTAATTTGCTCATGTTGTTGACTTTCTCCATGCTCATGATTTTGTAATTTTGTTCACTCCTTCATCTACTCGTGATCTATTGAGTGCCAACAAAGATGGTCCAAATATTGCAATACTTATATGCTATTTTTTATCACTTTCATGAAAAAGAATGTCATGCAATTTAAGTCAAAATAGTACTAAACTCCCTAAGAAAAAGGCCTTCCATCTATTTCCAGGTATCCCATAAAGATCTCTATATTTAAAGGATAAGGTAAACAAAATATAGTAGCAATTCCTAATGAAAGTGCAAAAACTGCGTCACTAGAAGGTGGTGGAAATGCTGGAAAGCTTCAATTTTAAATTTCATTGGGCATTGAAATAGTATAAAATGAAAAATTTCATAACTCATTGACCCCCTTAATAAAAATCCATTGCATCTAGCACAAGTAGAGACTCATTTTAAAGAAAAGTTTTCCTTCTCAAAAATGCTAGAAGGAAATGCTTATGCTAGAAAGAAAGCTAGCAGCCGCTAGCTTTTCTTGATCTTTTTCCATGTGCTTATTTCAAAATAGAGCACATAGCACAAGTTCAAGCTATAAGCTAGCAACCACCAATCACCATGGACAAGATTTTTCTATTGGAAAGCTAGCGACTGCTAGATTTCTTTCTAGCATAGGTATGTGTTATTATCCTATAAGTAAATGCTTATACTAGAAGGAAAGCTAGCAGTCGCTAGCTTTCCTTGATCTTGTGCCATGTGCTTATTTGAAAATAGAGTACATGGCACAAGTTCAAGGTATAAGCTAGCAACCACGAATCACCATGCCTAGGGTTTTTCTATTGGAAAGCTAGCGACTGCTAGCTTTCCTTCTACCATAAGCATGTGTGACATGCTAGAAAAAAATGTTTATGCTAGAATTAAAGGTAGCATTCGTTCAAAATAGAGTACATGGCACAAGCTCAAGGTATAAGCTAGCAACCACCAATCCTCATGGACAGGGTTTTTCTATTGTAAAGCTAGCGACTGTTAGCTTTCCTTCTAACATAAGCATGTGTGTTTATGCTAAAAGAAAATGCTTATGCTAGAAGGAAGGCTAGCAGTTGCTAGCTTTCCTTGATTTTTTTCCATGTGCTTATTTCTAAATAGAGCACATGGCACAAGCTCAAGGTATAAGCTAGCAACCACCAATCACAATGGACATGATTTTTCTATTGGAAAGCTAGCGACGACTAGCTTTCATTCTAGCATAAGTATGTGTTATTATCCTAGAAGGAAATGCTTCTGTTAGAAGGAAAGCTAGCAGTCGCTAGCTTTCCTTGATCTTGTACCATGTGCTTATTTGAAAATACAATACATGGCACAAGCTCAAGGTATAAACTAGCAACCACTAATCACCATGTCTAGGGTTTTCTATTGGAAAGCTAGCGACTGCTAGCTTTCATTCTAACATAAGCATATGGGTTATGATAGAAGGAAATGCTTATGCTAGAAGGGAAGCTAGCATTCGTTCAAAATAGAGCACATGGCACAAATTCAAGGTATAAGCGAGCAACCACCAATCACCATGTAAAGCTAGCGACTGCTAGCTTTCCTTCTAACATAAACATGTGTGTTATGCTATAAGGAAATACTTATGCTAGAAGCACTACTACATTTTGATCCGAAATCCGACGGTTTTTTCCGACGGCTTGTGGATTTTTGCTTTTAACCGTGCCAAAAAACAGAAACATAATTTTTTTTTTTGAAATGGTGGGGATAAGCATCGCTTAAGCGATGGCTAGGCTTGCAAGAGTCGCTTAAGCGACGGATATCCTCCTAAGCGTCGCTTAAGCGACGATGCTTAAATTGCTCATTCATTTAATAATGTCTTAAGCGTCGCTTAAGCGACGACGCTTAAATTGCTCAATCATTTAATAATTTGTCGTAATTGGTTAATTATTAAAAATGGAAAGCGATGCTTAAGACATTATCCCACACACATTAAAATGGAAAGCCTAGGTTCATTTTTCATATAAATAGATGTACGGCTAGGTTCATTATCTCACACACTGAGTCTCGCACTTATCTCTTGGACAAGAAGTGTGAAATTCCTAAGGGTTTTTTTTTGGCGTTGCTCTTTTGTGGGGATCTTCCCACTTGGTCTTGGATTTTGGTCAGCTTGCTCTTTGGATTTGGTTCTAACCCTTGTGGAAAAGAAGACTCATCATATACTTGGTGTTGTTCATACTTTGTTCTTAGGGTTTGAGTAATAAAATGCCACGTAACAATGATGTTACAGGTCATCAAGATCCGGCAGAACAAAATCGACAATTGCTTGCTAGGT